>JANVCC010000076.1:7239928-7397277 GCA_025345505.1 Todiramphus chloris collaris | reverse complement strand
TTTTAATTAGCTTAGAAATAACACGCCATGAATTTTAAGTTGTACATAACATTTTATTCAATGATTACTACATACATTACTGTAATTATATAGCAATTGTCTGCTTAAACAGTTCTATCACGTTTCAGTACAGAAAGCTTTCATTGTTTTGTATGTACAGACAAATTATTATCAAACTTGTAAGGAAAATAATACTATAAAGCATTTTAAGGCCTTTGCAAACAACCCCAGCTTCATGCAATTACTGATTTAGCAATGATGTTAGAAGGGTTGTAGCTAAGAGATTTAAGGAAAGCGGAAGTTCTTTTAAAACGGACTGACTGGAGAAATAGTTTGTGAGGCAGAGTAAAGAAAGGATTGGGGAAAAGTGGGAAAATAATTAATTCAAACCAGTGGCCCTCAGGAATACGCTCTAGTTCACTGAACTGGACCAAATTATCCAATGAATATATTGAGTAATTTGTCATGACTAAGGGCAAAACAGAGTATTTACAGGAAGTGAGCTTCTTGAAGAATAACGGTTTAAATGGAGGAAACAAGGAAGATGCTGGTAAAACTAGAAAACACAAATAAGGGACAAGTCACAAAAGTCAGAGACCCCATTAATCAAAGGGATTGAAGTTCAAGCTTCCCACTTGATTCCTTGATAACCTTTGATGTAAGCTTTGGTGCACCATTGATTATGATAACTTCTGTACTCTATTTCAGACTCTTAAGAAATGTTGACCTTTCCTCCAGGGCAAGATCCAGACTCCAGAAAACCATATCCATTATTACTAAAAGTAATTAATCTTCATGGCATCAAAGACCAAGTTTAGCCCTGGAGGCTTCTCTATGGTCCGTCTGTGAACCACTATGCAAGAGGCATTCTCAGTCAGAGATTTAGCTTCCAGTGGAGTCAGGGCAAATTTGGTATGCCATTAAAATCAGGAAAAGCTGTTTCTCTTCCTTTTTATTCTAAATTATTCATCCATCATTGCTGACAATGGCAACAGGAAAAAGCCTCACCATTTTTGTCTCAGCCTCATTGTATGTTGTCCCTTCAAGCCAAGTTTTAACCTATGACATGATAAGTGACATCATAGCCATGCTGGAATTTTGCTGTAGCTATTGATTTTTCTGTTTAAAGCCCTTTGTGGTGAGTGATGACAATAGAAAACACCAAAACGGTTGCAGAAGAATAAGCGTCTGTCCTTGGTGGAATTAATGTGTTCTACTGATTGACTACATTTCCTTATGTTGTTTCCTTGGGACATCAGAAACTGAGAGAACAAAGTGAAATCTGTTTAATTCCAAAGGCAAACACAGTGCTAAATGGTATTTAAATAGGGTTAAAATCACCCCCTTGTAAAGGTCTAAGTTATTATGGAAAGTGCTGGTTCCTTGTTTCCTACCATCTGTAAGTGAGAATTGTTTCATTAGGTTTCTGAGCATATGTTGCTGTTGGCCAAAGCACATGGATATTTTTAGCAATTCACTTTCTGTATCTCCTGTCTGCGTACTATGTTTACCAAGATATTCACCCCTAGAATAACAGAAAACGATGCAGAGGACTAGAGTCCTGCACCAGTACAGGTGAGGGGTTGACCTGCTGGAAAGCAGCTCTGCAGAGAAGGACCCGGGAGTCCTGATCAACAGGAAGTTCATCATGAGCAAGCAGTTGGCCCTGGTCGCCAAGAACACCAGTGGCATCCTAAGGTGCGTTAAGAAGAGTGTGGCCAGCAGGTCAAGGGAGGTTCTCCTCCTCCTCTACTCTGCCCTAGTGAGGCCACATCTGGAGTATTGTGTGCCCAGTTCTGGTCTCCCCAGTTCAAGAGAGACAGGGAACTGCTGGAGAGAGTCCAGCAGAAGCTACAAAGATACTGAGGGGACTGGAGCATCTCTGTGCTCAGGAAAGTCTGAGGGACCTGGAGAAGACTGAGAGTGGATCTGATCAATGCTGATTAGGTGGGGAGGCAGGAGGCTGGGGCCAGCCTCTTTTCAGTGGTGCCCAGCAACAGGCGATGGGGCAATGGGCACAAACTGGAACCCTGAAGGTTCCATCTGAATGTGAGGAAGAACTTCTTCCCTCTGAGGGTGGCAGAGCCCGGCCCAGGCTGCCCAAAGAGGTTGTGGAGTCTCCTTCTCTGTGGAGATTCCAAACCCACCTGGACAATGTGATCCTGGGTCCCCTGCTCTGGGTGACCCTGCAGGGAGGTTGAATGAAATGATCTCCAGAGGTCCTTCCAACCCCCAGCATGCTGGGATTCTGTGATTTACCATGACTACCCAAATTTCTTGAGTTTTTCAGAACCATCTGAAGTATTTCTTAAGCAATGGCAATTGGACACCCCAACTACTATCATGTCCCTATTACAGGTGCAATTAAGATAAACAGTGTGCTTGTCACAATTAAGCCAACCTAGTATGCCTAGACAGATTTTCACCTTTAGTTGAACTACAAAACAATGGCATTACTGAACAGGTATCTTTCCTGCATGGACTCTACCTCATCCTTCTGTGGTCAGTTTGTAAACAGTTTCAAGCTGTCTTTTTTGTTACCTGTTTCTCAGTTCTTTCCTGGAAAAGGGAATAGTAGGATTCTCTTCTCCTCAGAGGCAGTCTCATTTCTTTGAACTCCATCATTGGAGTAAATGGTAAAAAAAAATTGTAAATGGGGAAAAAAAAGATTGTTCCAGGACACTGATGTTCGAGGATCTTAGAATAACAGGTTGGAAGTGACCTCAAGGACCTTGGGAAAAGCCTGGTCTAGCAAGCTGCCCCAGCACCCTGTCCAGATAAATCTTAAAAGTGTGCTGTGTTGGTGACTCCACCACTTCCCTGGAGAGATGATTGCAATGGCTGCTTGTTCTCATTGTGAGAAAGTTTCCTCTTGTGTCCAATCAGAATCTCCCTACAGTGGTGAACTATGAGCAAATGAAGTAACTTAAAAGCAGCTTTTCAGTGACATGCTTTCAACAACAGCTTGTGTTCTGCTTTACCCTTGTTACCATCTGTAGTGAAGTAGATTATAAGATTATAATTCGATACGAATGCATCTTACTCTGCCACGAAATGCATTTTCTGAAAGGTTTATTTGTATGTCCTTCTGAAACAGAAATCATAGAGCTGTTGTAATTTAGTAAAGTCTTTTCCTTGCTTTTCCCTGTATTGATGTAACTCATCTATTCTCTGGACCCTCTCTGCTACTACTAGACAAAAAATGTGTTCATAAATTTTGAAGCATTTACAGAAAAGGGCATAAATTTTCTTTATTTCTCCTCATAAATAAATAAGCCCAACAAAAAATTATCCCCAAAACACTCACTGACCACAGGAAAAAATTGGCTGTTGCATTTTCCTGTGAGACTGCAGATGTAGGTCTATTTCTATTAAGCATTAGAGGATGAGAAAATAATGTTGAAGAAGCAGCACTAAGAGTTTGCTTTGGAGATGAGGTGGAGGACACGAAGATGTTCGGTATTAGCTGGGTAGAGTGTCTGAGCCAGGAGCAGTGAATTGAATGGAAAGATGGGATATCCGGCTCAAATTCAGCAGAAAGGGGGTCATACTACAGGTTGTATGAGAGACAGTCACAATAGCATTAGCAGTGCTGAGCTTGACATTAAATGTCATGTTCAGTTTCTGTTTATTTAAGATGATGCCTGTGGCTGTGAGAGTGGTGAAAAGGCAGGTGAATGTTTTATCTAATAAGAACCATGAGGTCAATGGGAGTTTGTCCAAACACTGATGAATGGAATAGAGAAAACTCTGTCTACAACTTTGTGTTACTAAGCTGTGCTTTTCTACATGAATCTTTAATTTAAAGATTTTTTTTTTCAAAAGGTCATCTTTTCTTGAATAGATCCAGGACAGCAATAAGTCTAATATTCTATATTTTCAATTAACACTGGATTCCTTATGAATGAATTGTGAATTAGCTACATGGACAGCAGATGTCTCCAGGATGTCCAGTAATCTCTTAGCAGAGTTTCTGCTACAAAATTGAATATGTAGAAATGCTGGGCAAACACACAAAAAAGTCCTTGAATTATACTCAGAGAAAATTTCCAATGGAAAACCCAAAATATTTCTGTAAATAAGAGATGTAGAGTAGCCTTAAGGGGAGTTCTGCAACATGGTCTTGGCTTTGATGTTACTGACCCCTGTGTCAGGGCTCAGCTACATTCATGACAAGCTGGGACAAGATAACTTGTTTCCCTCCAATTCCCACTGAAATAGGGAATGAGCAGCAGTGTAAGGTGTGAATGGACTCTAAAACTTATTCAAAGACCAGCATTGGACAGTCATTTTCAAGCTTGTGATGCCTGGTGGTCAGGCAGAATTGTTGCATGTCATGTCGTCCCACCTGCGACCACGTTACTGACTTGTGTGGTCGTGATCATAATTGCTTCATGAGTGCCCGAGTGTGATTGGGAATTAGGCAGTCATTAGAAGCATTGTTACTACTACTAGTGCTGCCACATTTAAGTTAGGTCAGAAGGCAAAATACTTTACATGACTTGTGTAAGACCAAATAGTTTTGTGTAAAGACACTCACACATTAAAAACAGGTAGATTTTTTTTTACTTAATTTCTTAAGCCAATCTTTAAATTAGAAGTAACCCAACACACTATGTTATGACTGTTCTTGGAGTTTGAGAAACCAATAAATGAGCAGTTTCCACAGCAATTGAAATCATTCATGTGTAATTAGCTTTTTGTATTTTTTAAGTGGTACATGATCTTGATTTTCCTTTTCCGTTTGCCATCTATGGTAAGAGTTTCATAATATGTGATACATTAGAAAGTTTTTAAAAAGCAAAACCACTGCTCTAATCAAAGTTCCTAAGAATTCAATAGAAAACCATCTAGTAAATGCAACTACTTCTTTTTAAGAAGAACCTTTTTATCTTGATTAGAGATTTATGTTATTGAGAGGAAAAAGAATTTAGGTAGTCTCCAATATCTGATTGTTATTAAAACTTCCACAAAAATGTTTTATTGAAATGTAAAGGCCTGAAAGGAGGTTAAACAAAAATGTTTTCCACACAAAATCTTTTCTACTTCTGACTGTATTTAAACTGGAGACAGGTAAAAAATAAAAGCTTTGCTTACAATATAATGTAATTGTTTCATAATAATATTTTTTTGTATTCTATAACAATGGTGACAAAGTCTATGTTAGAAAAGAGAGTAAGTGGATAAGTGAAAGCATTATAAAAATATTTAAAAAGGCATTTTTTAAGACTCTGCATTAGAAAAAATATAATCTAGCCAACAGTCATTTTTTGACACTTCATATTTCCCAGTAGATGACAGAAAATAAAACCCTTGTGATCTCTTCAGTGAAACAGGATCTCAGGAATAGAAGTAAACAAAGGAGAAACCACTTTCCTCCAAGAAAACATTTCGTACTTGCATAATCAATGGAATGCTAATTGTGAAAATAGTTTGCACTGAGCTAATGTAAGAGGAATGAAGCCGTAATTATTTGAATAATAAATATATTCATGAAATCCAGGGTTCCTTCGAAGTAGTGTTTTAGTTTGTCTGAGTTTTCTCCAATTCTGGATCCATACCAGGGGAAGTC
Organism: Todiramphus chloris collaris; assembly: GCA_025345505.1. Classification (NCBI taxonomy): domain Eukaryota; kingdom Metazoa; phylum Chordata; class Aves; order Coraciiformes; family Alcedinidae; genus Todiramphus; species Todiramphus chloris. The sequence continues at coordinate 7,391,705 of JANVCC010000076.1, read as the reverse complement.
AGTCTTAATGTCATCAGAATGAAGTACTGAATTAGTACAGAGTATGAGAACATGACTATTACTGCTGCGTTGAACCTAATCTAGAACAATCCAAAATAACTTGAAAACATTGACAGAAATTAGTGTCAACAAACTTCCGATTCCGGAATCCATTGCAACCCTTAAAATCAGTTACATATATGCAGCATGTTGTGGGCAGCTAATTGTCTTAATGGGAAACTACCTGGACTTAGTGTGATGTTGAACCCAAACTGAGGTGATGTACCTTGACTCTCAGGAGGACTTAGTGTCTTAGAATCAGTATCACGCTAATTGCATTTTCAGAGCTCCTGCGTGGGAAGAATGAGACGCTTTTTTATAACCGTCGGTGTTTCTAGAAAGAGAGTTTTATAATGCTGCTGACATTCATGTGTGAAAAACAATGCCTAGAACAGGGCTGTACGGGGGAAGAAGGGGGTTGAAGTGAAAGACAGAAGTGTGAACAGAGTGTTATGCTCTTGGGTCTGATGTCTCATAGATGATACTGCCTCTGTGTGAAGGTGAGATACTCTAGGTCAGGCAGCAGCGCCTGATCAAACCTCTTCCACAGTTCCCTTGGGAACAAAGACGGAATATCTTGCTGTTTAGTGATTTCTCATGGTCATAGTCAGAACAGCAATTTTTGTTTCTTTTTTTTTTGTGTTGTGATTTGTTGTTGTGTTTTTTGCTTTATTTATTTTGTTACGTTGTTGTTGTTTGTATTTTGTTGTTTTGTTTGTATGGGGTTTTTTTGTTTATTTCTGGGGTTTTTTTTGTTTTTCTTTGTTTCACTTTTGGTTGTGGGTTTTTTTTTTGTTTGTTTGGGTTTTTTTTTAAGATGGAGGAGTTATGATCAATTGCTTCCCACTGATCTAATTCGTGTTCTGGATAGATTGGGAATAATCTTCTTTAGCCCACAGCTATGTCTGTGAATCATTCATATCTGATGGTATAACCTTTGTCTTTAGTTGCATTTCTTCCTAAAATGGTGATTGTAAGACTTGGCAATGGGTTTTGATTGCAACAGCCTGGAAAATGAGAATCCTCCGGACTCCTCTAGCATGTTTTATATAGCTGAGATACTTACCTACCATCATGTCGGCCTCCATCTGAGTCACTAAACAGAATCATCTGAGATTCCATAACTTCTTTGCAAGCTTCCAGTCACATTTTATAGTGAGTCCAAGAATCCTCAGATCTCTTGATTTAGAAACATTGTCTTTTCAATAAATAATAAGGCTTAACAGCTCTGGAAATCAGACTCTATCCAGGTAGATACCAGAATGTTTAGTTAAAGTCTGAATTCCAGCTAGAGGTGGGACAATATTTTTAATCTGCATTGGTAAACAGCATTGGGAGGTACCTACAGATGTGGTGATTCTCAATCACTTCTTTAAATTAAGATATTTTATTGAAATACAAACTGTGGCTGAATTAGAACTGTAGTGCACAAACACTGGATGAGATACATTGAGATATTTTATCTAAAATGCCATGGTACCTCATGGAAACAGTGACACCTGCTCATAAAATCCTTGCCTGCATGGCCATCCCTTTCATATCTGCACATTTGAAGTCAGTAAATCTTGTTAGTGATGGGCTCACAAGATCTCAAGTAAGTGGTCCTGCTCTGGCAGGGGGGTTGGACTAGATGATCTTTCGAGGTCCCTTCCAACCCTTAACATTCTGTGATTCTGTGAAGACTTTATTTATTCCCTGTCCCCTTCCCCACCACTGATGATGCAATTGATTAACTAAGTAATTGTGTGGATCAAGGGGGATTTTTACTTCAAGCTCCGGAGGGTTTTTTTCTTTTGTTTCTTTGCTCTGGTTTCCACAGTACATTGTTCTGCAACATTTCTGTATTTGGGAGATCATTTAGAAGAAAACAGACTGGCTAAGAAATACGCAGGTGAAATAGCACCTGATGACATTCATGAAATATGTTTGCTCCCAGTGCACAGAAGAAACAGTTACATGGCTAAGAACGACTACTCCAAACCACTTGTAGGTTGTAGGGAATGAAGGGACTAAGGCAAGTTTTGGAATCCTCTTTCTCTAGCTCTGGACTAAGTTTGAGATTTGCAAAGTGCCTATAACTTACACAGTGCTGCATTTGTGGGGAATTTAAAAAAGGAAGTGGTAATTTTTCCCTTGCATTACTGTAGAGCTGGTAACTAATTTCCACTTCATGTGAGAGCGTTAGAGGTCAGATGCGTGTGAAGAGATGTGTCAGTGAATACTCAAGGCAAATATATCCAGAGGCTGAAATCCCAGCCAGGTCAGAGCACATTTTTAATCCTTCAGGTAAAATACATGAGGTTTTACCTTTTGTGTCTGGGCAATATGTCTGTGCTTTGTATAAAGTAAATGTTCCAGGTCAGGGTCCTTTTTCATGGTGAAAAGCCTTGCTCGAGTACTTCTGAATATTATTTTTCCCAGTTCTCTCATGCTGCATATCCCTTGCAGGCTACTTTTAAAGTTAAACTGGGAAAAAGATTCCAAGAAGTAGCAGGTCATTCAAGACCAAAACCGATAAATTCTGCAGCCCCACGCTGTGGGAGGTAACTAGATTAATAAGAAATTAATCTGCTGCTTTTGCCTGAGTGCATATTGGTAGGGTTAGTCAATAGCCTTCATTGTGAGCATGTACCATTTAATGTTTTCAGTTGCTTCAGTGTGTGACTTACAAATGGAAGGTCTTCATAAATAACAAATAATGTGCATGTTACGTGCACTAATCTGCAGAAAAAAAAAGTTGTTGTTGTTTTTTTTTTTTTTAACACTTTTGGCTGTCCAAAAGGATATTTGGTAGTGTCAGCTTTAGCATATGTGGTTGATAGATAATGATGGCCCAAAGGCTGCAGGGTTAAAGGATTACTTGTTTTTCACAGAATATAATTAGCTGGTAGACAAAAGTGTTTAGCTTGGAAAGACAAGGTATTGACAGGAAAATGCATGTACTAAACAGGCACTAATGTTTATCTGGCAAACATTGTTTTTATAATTAAACCATCTGGTGTATCTAGTAAGAAATATAAATATCAGTGTATAGCTGTCCTAGAAATACATGTTTACAAAATACCTGTGGTACTTCTTAGTAGGAAGGTCTCAAGAAAAGAAGATCTAAAAGGAAGAGTCTTGCAGAAATGATTTCTAGAGTAGATACAGCTCTTTGAGATTAATAGGTAACCAAAAGTATCTATGTAATGGGCTATCTACAGGTAGTCTGACTATCGGTCACCTCATCAAAAACTAGTCACAGGAGTAAATCCAAGTAGGCAGTGAGTGACAACACCTCCCCTGGGAATGACCGAGACGTGTCACCTGTAATAGTTGCACATATGCTGCTAAAATACCAAACTTCTCTCCTTCACGTATTCAACACTTGTGCCAGTTGGTTTGTGTTAAAAAGTAATTGTATCAGTGTAGTACTGAGTTCTAACACCAGAAAACAGCGTATCTCAAGTCGTACAGAGAAATCTGGGGTGCCAGTTATGTGATATAATGAGAACAGAACAGCGGTAATTTACACACACTCCATATTTTTAATCTGTTTCAAAATGATTTGTGAAACACTGTAACATTCAAGAAAAGTAGATATATTACTCCTGTCATTCTTGCCTACAAGAAAACTTTCTGATCTTGTGACCCAGAAGTTCTGGTACCTGTGGGAGCCGAACTCTGGATTTCTCACTCAGCAGTAAGTTTGAAATCACACTTAATCCAACTTTGCTTTCTGCTGAATCTTGTGTTGTAATGCATACCAAGCAAAATGCATGTGCATTGAGTATATAATGCTGCCAAAATAAAGTTATTGATTATTTCATGTTTATACCTGGGCTTGCTCATACATTTTGTTTATATAACCTGGCAAAACGGGGTAAAAAAAGAAAGGCATAAAATTGCTATGATGGTGAAGAATCAGACCTTACTTATCCCTTGATATAAATATCTAGTTTAAAAATGAGCTTCGATACTCGAAGGCTGTTGTGAGTTATAAACAACGCTTTTTGTTTCTTTGCTGTTTCATTAGGTGTGATAATTCTGCCTACATTCAATATAATAACGTACAATCTTGGAGAATTTATGTGGGTGTTCTTAGATTACTGACGTTCGACAAAAGCTCATTACTTGAAGGCACTTTCTGAGCAGGAGGCTTGAACAATGCCCACTGTGCTCCCACAATACCTAATATTGAACTTATATGCTGTTTTAATGAGAAGTAATAAGGAACGGTTGAAGATAAATTGCTTTCATTATAATCTAACATTTAAGAAACATACCATTTTACTTTTCATCTTAGAAATGTGATACTATCAATCAGCATCAGAAAAGAGTTCACTTGAATAAAATAATTTTGATGTTCAGGTCTTAGTACTTTTAAATAAAATTTTAGAAAAGGCCTCAACAAAAAAAAATCCCTGTTCTAAGAAAACTGTTGTAATGTGTCCTGTCATATGAGAGGGACAGTTCTTTTTGTTTTTTCCATTGAAGATATTTCAAGAGGAACTTTGATTTTATATACTGCAAGAAGCTGAGACTCAATAGCTGTTGCTTCTCTTTATGAGGATTTACCAGCTGGCAAAGTAATGACTGTTTACGGTCGTTTTAGATTGAATTTGACCAGCAGTTTTTCCAAGAAATCTACTATGAAGCTCAGATTTTAGCCAACTACTGAAACATGATGATTGTGATGTACATTCTCAAATTTGCCTGATGCCTTTTTGTTGTTGTACTGAAACAGTAATAAATACAACAAACACCTAACTCTATCCCCCCCCCCCCCCCCCCCCCCCCCAAAAAAAACCCCAACAAAACAACCCCAAAGCCAAACAACAACCCCCCCCCCAAACATCAAACCTTGCATTGTTCCATCTTCAAGAGAGTTATACTTTGGCTTTCCATAAAAGGACTCTTCTACACACATAACTGAGGGGCCTTTATGATGAAGCTCTTTGTGATTCTTCAGGGTGGAAAAAATTTGAAAAATAAAGTTTGGGTCTTCACCACCAAAACTGTCCAGATCTTTTATTCTACTTCATATGTTGACCTTTGGCAAGTGTTTTTCCCACTTGAATCTGTTCATTACAGTCCATCTGTCATCACTTTGGAAAGAGAAGATGTCGTGACCCACCAGAATCATTTGTGCAGCGTGTTCCTGATTGTTGTGTGTCTAGCATTGTGTGTTTATTGTGGGACTTGTCACTGTGCTTGGGAACACACTTTACTTTTTCTTCCCGACTTACCTTTTGGGGGATATGAGTTAGAAAAACTATCGCTTTTCAATATGCTGATGGGAGTAGTACTACTGATTTGCTTTCCTCTGAGTAGGTATATTGAAGAACCTTGCAAAGGAAATGATACTTCATGCAGTTTTCTGTCATTTACCGTATATTTGAAGACTAGTAAACAAGTCCAGATAAAAAAATTAAAATCTTCCCCACAGCACTTTACACTGATTTTTAATAAAAAAGCATGGCTTGTAAAACTGGGATTAGAACCAGCTTTCTCCAGCATTAGCAGGACAACTCTTTGCATCAGGAATTCCCAAACTGTGGTTTGTTTGCTGCTCGCGGCCAATGAAGTTTATCGTGCATGCAGTGAAGGCCCCTTTATGTAGTAGTCGACCCCAGCAGACCAGGCTGATTGTCCATCAGGGCTGGAACTGCTGCTCAGAGACTTGGAGCTTTCTCAAGTGAGATGCCAGAAAACCCTTTAATTTGATTCTGACTTTCTTCCCAGAGCAAGCCACAGGATGAGTGTTAGTTATGTAGTTGTTTTGCCACTGGTCCACTTAGTGCTATTTAGGTGACCAAGACGAATGTAACAGGGAAGAAGCCAAAGAGAGGTCCTTCATGTGCTGTTCAATCCTTCAGTGGCTTTCTGCTTTAGGAGGGATACTTCAGAAAAAGTCTACTGGCTTCAACAGTTGCTGGAATAGACCTTTTATGAGAGATTCTAAAAATCTTTACTCTTTAGCTAAAGGTAGAGAGTGAGGGAGATGATGTCGGATATCTGGCACCAAATACTGTTCCAAATACAAAGGTTCTTATTGGTGTAACCAAAGGTAGGACTTTGTTTAAAAAATGAACAAACAAAAAAACAACCCACAAAAAAATACACCCTCAGAAAAAAGAAACCCCAGACAAACCGACACAAAACCCCAAACCAAACAACCCCAAACACTTCAGAATCAGAAATCCTTTATTTTCATGCTCTTGGCGAGCTTCAGTCCATTTGCTTCCTTGGAGAATTGTACAGAGAGAACATGAACCACATACTGACAGAATATAATGGATATAATAGTTGAGAGTAAGGCAAGGGAATGAAGAAAAAACAGCAAAAGCAAGCAGCTTAAGGAGTAGGTAGAGAAACAGGAGAAAATGTGGGTAGTCCTTAAGGGAGGCATGTGCACTTATTGTGAAGATTTGGGTCTTTGATTTTTGCCTGTTTCTACAACAGTAACTTTAAAAGAAGTCTCACATGTTTCCCATGGGTATTTTTTATTATATTGTTCTGTGGTGTCTGGTTATTGGAACGGGAGACCAAAAGCAACAAATCTTCAGGATAGGATATTTTCATGGGATTTTTGGAATGTTCATGAGAAGTACCTTAACATTTCTCTGGGGCCAGACTTTTAGTGAGACTTGAGGTTCAAATTGCTCAAGCACTTCAGCTAAACATCTGCACTTTTTTGACTTTCTCTGGATTAAGAGTTTATGGTCAATCAAACTGATTACATTAATGAGTTAATTCCTTAAGGAAGAAATATTTTTCTAGTGAGTGTGGTGAGAGCCTGGCCCAGGTTGCCCAGAGAGGTGGTTGTTGCCCCATCCCTGGAACCATTGCAGGTGAGGTTGGCCAGGGCTGTGAGCAACCTGCTCTGGTTGCAGCTGTCCCAGCTGGGTTGGACTAGACTACCCTGAAAGGTCCTTTCCAACTGAAATCATTCTATGATTCTACAACTAACTAATACATGTACTTAAATAAATAAAGTGAAACAGTCTGTAATACGGATCACACTGAGTATGCCTTTTTGTCAGAATGTCTTAGAAACTGAAAAATGTAGTACACAAAATAAACCAAGGAAAATCAGCCTTCTGTTAAATATGAGAGGATTTTTTTATCATTGTCTTGTGAAATACTAGAAACAAACACCCCTTTCAAAAATACTGAAGTGCTACAAATGATTAGTAGTTGCAGGAGAGAAAATAAGTAAGCTAGAGAATCGGGTCACAAAACAGAAGTCAGTATGTCTCTGTCCTTTGGACATGTTTTCTCTCCAAAGTCCTGCCATTTACCTCAACATTTGGAATCTTTTCCTTAAAACCAAATTGAAAAAGATGAATGTAGCTGTATATTTATGCACCATTAAGCAACAGAATAGAAATAAATTATCATATATTCATTAAGTAAATTAAACATGACACCTTCAGGGCTGTGACTTGAAAGTGCTAGAATGCAAATGAGGTAGATACAAAGGAAGTTAGTGGGAGAAGAGCAACAAATGCTCTGCACAGAAATCAAGTAACCCTGTCATATGATGTAGCAGGTAGGTGACTTCCAAAATTCCATTAGAAGCCAGTCTGCTTCTTCAGCCATAAATATAGTCTTAAAATCCTGCTTCACTTAACTGGAACGTAAGCATGAGGACTACTCCAAACTTCTCTTTTAGAAAAACTTTCATTGTGGTTTCACATCTACTGCTTGTTTTCTGAACTGTTACACAAAAAGTGCCTGTTACCCAGGAAGCACTGGCCACAGCATTTCTAGCAAAAATGTAAATGCAACAGCAATTTTGGACTAGGGAGGGATTTGTCTATGGGGTGCAATCAAAGAAACCACCCAAACCAACCCCAACCCTTGCCAAGAGGAAAAATTAAGCAGCTTGGAGAGGGGACACATCAACTTCTCTTTTTTGTAAAAGTAGTCATATATGTTTATATTAAAGAGTTTTGCCAACTGCTTAATTATATTGCCCATCTAGTCTTTTCGGTAATATTTCTTTTGAAGTCAGTTTAAAATTTTACTTTGCTTAACAAGAAAAACCAAAAACCAGCAACTAACTCTACAAGGTAGGTTTCTGGATTTGTGCTTGCAAAGGCATGTCAGATTGCCATCTGGTAGCAAGGAGAAACACTGTATTTATTGTTTTCAACTTGTGATGTCCCTGTACTTCTTGGAGGAGACTGACATGATTTGTTTGTTTGCTTTTTAATGTGTAAGGCAGTAGAATCATAGGATGGTTTGGGTTGGAAGGGACTTTAAAGATCATCTTGTTCCAACCACCCTACCATGTGCAGGAACACCTTCCAGTAGACCAGGTTTCTTGAAGTCCCATCCAGCCTGAACTTGAACACATCCAGTGATGAAGCATCCATTGCTTCCAGTATATTGTCCAGCTTGCCCAGAGAGGTGGTTGATGCCCCATCCCTGGAAAACACTCCAGGTGAGGTTGTCTGGGGCTCTGAGCAACCTGCTCTAGATGCAGATGTCTCTGCTCGCTGCAGGGGTTTGAACTAGATGACCTTGACAGGTTCCTTCCAACACAAATCAGTCTGTGATTCTACAATATACAAAATGGACAAGAACAAAATGGAAAAGAAGCTGCTTTTGCCAAAACTTTTTTTGTACCCTGGAACGTAGCTTCAGTGAGCAAGAAAGTGCCTCAGAAACACCTCAATTAATTCTGACTTGGTTCAAGACCCTAAGAATGTGTAGCTGCAAGGGTGTGGTTCTGCATCTAAATTTACCTTCCTTGCTGAGATTTTACTCATTTGATTTGTGCCACAGTAGTATCTATATATTTTTGAGGCCTAAGGCAGGGGGGGTCCTTAGGTTTTACGATGAAATCCTATTTTACCAGCTGTTTAAAGTTTGCTTAAAAGTTTTTACACTTTGGTTATGCACTTAAAAGCACAACTCCCTGCTGGAGTGCACAGGTCATAAAACCCAGCACCAGTAGTTGTAAGCAGTCAGCTCATATAATCCCTTACATAAATATTGTGCGTGTGGCGAAGGGCAGATTTATGAAGAGTCGATGCATGAGTGATTAACTGTATCTGCAGCCAATTGCCCTATGGAGCTGGCAGGAAAGCTGGGTGTCAAAACTTGGATATTTTCCTTTAGTCGTCACATTCATGTGCCAGAATTTTCTAGCAAGGTCATTACTGTCGGGAAGACAGTTTTTGTGGTGTCTTTTTTAATGAGAATCTAGATATGCTTTCTGAGATATTTTTATGAGTTTCCGCTCCCTTTTATGAATTTCTGTCCTTGTATGCTATCAACTGCTTGAAATATTTGTTCACTTAAGGCCCAACGAAGATACACACACTCAAGTCCACCAGTGTATCTGTCAGGAATTGGACTAATTTAATTAGGATACACATAAGCAGACCTGTCATCCTACATGGAGTCGGTTTTATACCAACAGCCTTTTTAGACTATATTCCTGTGCATGAGAATTAAGAAATGTAGTTACTCTCTCCCTGAGTGGCTGTAAAGATAATTAACTTTAGATTCTGTAAAATCAAAAGGATTTTGAAAAGCCACAGGAGGTTATTAACCAGTGTTATTTTAAAATTATTTTCCATTTCAGTATGGGATGATGATTCTATCTCTAATATCATTTAGTAAGGCATAATGCTTTCTTCTTGACTTATGCTGACAGAGCATGGGAGATTGACCAAGAGTTGGAAGACCCCTCAGAAGTGACAGTAGGGGTTTGTGCAAAGGAAGATGATTATGCTGCAAACTTGTGTCAATGGAAACAAGAAATACTGAAAATCAAGGAACATAACTAGTTCTTTAATCTGAAAAAGGTCACATTTTTAGATGCAAGATAAAAATATATGTTAAATTGCAGACTAATTTTATTTTATTTTTTTCTTTTAAAGATAGAGTAGCTATTTCTGGCTTCACATGCTAAGTGTTTTTCATTGTCAGATGCTGGATATATACCACTTGGAACTTACTGAACACATCATAACTGAATTTTTCTATTCTATGATGTGTTCATTGGAAGACTTGTTTATTAGAAATTATAGGCATCTTTCAGGGCTGGTATGGATTTGATCTCCAACTGTAAAGTGTAGATATCAATGGTCATAAAAGTTGTCTTTGGGTCTTTTTATATTTATTTGATATATTGCAGACAAATCAACACTTGCTTTGCCTGTGCCTCAGTAAAATGTAGCTTTGTAACTATTATGGTCAAGCTAAAGCCAGGTTAATAAAACTTTCTGTGCCTGGTGGATTTTAGGTCCATTGACACGTCTCCCAGGAGAGAGGTTACGTGGCAGCTAAAAGAGTCGTAATAGCGCTGACAGCTTAGGGTGCTGTCTATCAGGGCTTGCTATTCAGTTCTCACATTCATTTTTTGATCATTTACCTGATGACTAATAAGCCAGATTCACTTAGTGATTCTTTGGAGACATTGAAATATGAAGAGATCATCTGCGTCTGCTTGAAATTATTCCAGAGCACATCCTGAGGGGTTTTATGGATTAAAGTAGACCCTGGAATGTCTGGGACCATAAGAACTCCACATGTTTATGTTTTTCTCTGCTTCTGAAGGAAAAACGTGTGATGCAGAGTATGACAAAAAGCATGGTGCAGTTTCCCAAACAGGTGAGGGATAGCAGGTCATCGAGTGTTCTCATAGAGGTTTATTGCTCACAGGAGCTTTGATGGTTATATAAAAACATGATCCTCAGGGTAGGTATAGATCATGGCTTCTTTTAAAGTAAAAGGTAAAGTGCTTCTTACCAAAACACGTCTAACTTGTCCTGTTAGGAAGTTCATTAAATAATACAGTGGTGATACATCTGTAATCATTACTTCCTGAAAGCATCTTATATAACAGGCGGTATCTGCTACAGAAAGCAACACACAATCCTATTTGCTCGTCTTCCTCCCTATGTGCAGTGTGAAAGAAGACAGAATATGGGCATAAATGTCTGATCTACTACTGGAAAAAAAATTGTAAAGACTTAATAAGTACCTACCTCTTGAGAAATTTATAAAAATAGTCACACATTATGAAAGGCAGCGTGGGGGAAGGGGAGCATGAGTGCGAAAATGACATTAACTGAAGAGAGGGAATATCCCTCCTTTTTATTCCATGCTTTTAGCCACCTTCCATAGTAACAGTGCTATTAAAATTCATCACTGCATGGCTTTAAATTTGCAGGTAAAATGAATTGGCCAGCAAAGGCCAAAACCACCCCCCAAGTACAGTTGTGCACTTCTTATTTCAATTACAGATCTGGAGAAAGCACTGGCATTGCAGAGAGAGGAGCTTTTGAAAGCAAGTTCCACATAGAGCTAATCAAAATTTTTGATGAATTTTTAAACGTGGCGTTTACTGCCTGAGGAGTGAATGGTGGGGTAATTGTGATTAGACAACAGGTTACTTAACAGCTTGATAGGATGAGGGGTAATAGCTTCAAACTGGAAGAGGGTGATTTAGATTTGAAATTAGGAAGTCCTTCACTCTGAGGGTGGTGAGACACCGATGCAGATTGCCCAGGGAAGTTGTGGATGTTCCACCCCTGGAAGTGTTCCAGACCAGGTTGGATAGGGCTTTGAGCAATGTGGTCTAGTAACAGGTGTCCCTGCCCATGCCAGGGGCATTGGAATGACATGATCTTTGAGATCCCTTCCAACCCAAACCATTCCATGAGTCTCTGATTATATTAAGGATTAAATTGCATTGATTTTATCTAGGATTGGGATTTTATATTATTATTATTGTTTTTGTAGTCAATGCTTCAGTTTTAAATCAAGTAACCCCCTGCTTGACGGACACGGTATGGCAACATCTCATCCTGCAAGTACTGCCATTTTCAAGAAAAAAGCGACCTTTGAAGGTATTTCTTCCTGGAGAAGTATTGGGCAATGTGTCTGATTCAGCTAGCATGTGAATGCAAAATTGAACTGCCTATTTGGCATCAAATCTCCAACTGGATATTCTTATTTCATACCTGGAGACTTTCTGTCAATTAAAAATTGCATTAATCCCCTGTAATGGATGTGGGATGTGGAGAGACACCATGAAGATGCTGTCCAGCAAGAAGTATGTCACTCCTGCTGTCTTGTTCCTTTTGTGTGGGTGATTTATGTTTACTTGCCTTTCCACAGACAATCTGTACTTCAGAATCTGAAAATGCAGACCTCTCATAAGATCTTTCCATTTTAGTCTGCTGACATGTAAGGCAAAGCTACTGCTGAACTTGTTATTGGTTCTGCATTGTCCTTGGATCAGGTATTTTCACAGTGACAAAGAAGCAGAAACTGGATTATTTTGGCCAGGAAAATATATTCCTTTAGAAATAACAGTGATCAGAAAATTTGAGGCTAGTTAAAAATGATGTGGTGGAGTCACCATCCCTGGAGGTGTTTAAAGACCAAATAGATGTGGCGCTTGAGGATATGGTGTAGTGGTTAGAGAAATGCTAGGACAAAGGTTGGACTTGATGACCCTGGAGGTCATTTCCAATCATAATGATTCTATGTTTCTGTGATGTAAGTGGACTGTAAAGCCAGGTGGACTGTAAAGCCAAGTTCCCAAGTATTGTGTTTTGTCATACCTCAAGGTTGACTCTATTGAAGGAACTTTCTTTTCATAAAGGCAGTGCATCTTACACACTCCTTTACATGCTGAGTGAGCGTTAGATTAAATAAAGAGTTGGGATTTTCATCCCTTTTTCTTCTTCCTCATAAGGTAGCAACAAATACTTAGGTTCAGTTTCTGGAAAAACTGATGAACTTGTTCTTTAGGATATCCTGTGGCTTTAATCGGAGGATGCCTTGATGCCCAAATTGATCATTAGATCAGACACAACTTGGATGTGTGTACGTGTGCTGCTTGCTATAATGGCATGAAGGTGGGAGCAGTTGGGTAGCATTTGCTGCTATCTGTGGCACAGTTACAATGAATTTGCCCATTAAAGCCATGCGTAAAGTTCCATGGTGATTGATGGACATTTTCTAACATTCTTTTTTGATCTTTTTTTCTTGTTGTTGTTGTTGTTGTGGGGTGTTGGGGGGAGTTGAGAAAATGAAGCTAGTTCTGATTCAATTCGTCCTGTTACCATAGGAGAAGCTATGAAGGATTCCCACCCGTCTGTAGGGTTAAACCATATTGCTACCTGAGCGACAGTGTGACTGAGAAAATACCTGACTGGTGTTTTTCTGAAATTGCTTTTGCAAATAGGAAATATTAAAAGAATTCTAATTTGCGAGGAGTAGGAGTCACTTGTGTTCATTAATGTTTCCGCATAATTTTGTTAGTGTTTTGGTTTTTATAAATTGCAGTATGAATTCTGTCCACATTCCAATTTGGCTAAAAACTGTATTCTTACTTCCTAAGTACTTCTCCATATGTTTTTCCAGATGAGAGAATCTTCCTCATTTTTGTGATTGTTCTGCAATATCGCTACAAGTACTTTACTAAACTTTTATTGCAAGACTAATATAACAGGTTTTGATGTCTTGCTCTGCACTTTGTGAAAGCCTTGGCAGCGAGTTGAAACAAAAACATCTTTAAGAAAATCTCGACGTGATCTTTAGTAATAGGATATAATTTGATAGTATTTTATATCTACTTTGATTCATTTAGCTTCTATTTTGTCATGAATAAATGTCAAGTGGCAGCACTGTGTCCTTTTGAAGCACTCACTTTTCTAGCAGACGCTGAGTGGAGATTTAGATTTTTGGAGGTGCCAGGGAAGGGAGGTCACTCTGTGCACCCTGACAGGTTCTGGCTGTAACAGTGCAAGCGAGTTTTCAGCTCTTCTTCACCTGCCTATAGAGCTATGCAGATCGTGGGGGGGTTGGGGGGAGGCAGTGCACAACAAGCAGGAAAAATGTGAGACATGAGGATCGTAAGGCTTAGGTATGCAGTCAGCTGTGACAAAACCCTGTTTAGTTATGTTGTTAAATGTTACCTGAATGGAGAGAAATTCATGTCTGACATATAACAAGGTGGTCCCACTGCCTGGAGTTTATGCTGATTGGAAACTCTTAATGGTAAATTCTTTTAAATCAAAGATCAACTGAAAGACCAGTTGTTCAGTCTCTGACAGGGTGAAATGAGCCTGCCCAGCAATGCTTAGCCCTTTTAATGGATATGGATTATTTTTATGGATGCTACGCTTTCAAACTGGTATCTGTAAGGCACAGCTAGAAGCCAGATTCCATTACTTAAACTCTTTTAATTGCCCATGTGAGCTGTCTGCATTCTGTTACTGATGGTGGGAACTATGTCAGAGCAGCCCTTTATTCTGCTTCTAAAATCTGAATTTGCTTCAAAATACTGCAGAGTTCTATGGTTTAGTGCTCATGCCCATGCGAGCAGCAGGTGAGGGAGAAGAAAAGGCTGGTAGAAAATCTTAGCCATGATAAATAAGCAACTTCATTAATCAGCTTCTATCCCTGTGATAACAAATGGGGCTTCCTGCTTCAAGCTTCTACCTCTGCCTTTTCTATGAGCAACAGAAAGAGAATCAGGCTCTGATAATGCTGCACTGAGCTCTCAGACTCATCTTACTGTAAATTTTTACAAGGCCACAATGATGTCAAAATTCAGCGACCCTTACTCAAGAAATGCTGATGTGAACTAATAACCCAGTGCCATCCTGTCACAAAAAGAATGGACTCTTCTAGTAGCTTCAAGGCTTAAAGGGTCCAAAGTGATTATTTTCAGCATGTAGGGTTCTTTTACAAAACAGAAAACATGCAATTACTGCAGAGTGATAGAAGGCTGGGTGCTCACTTGAAATAATAAAACAAGGAAGAAATCAGTGACAGTTTGTGGCTCAACTCTGCTTATTCCATTCTCTACCCAGCCATCTCCCTACATACAGAGTTCCAGCATGGTAGGGGTTGGAAGGGACATCTGGAGATCATCTCATCCAACCCCCCTGCTCCATCAGGGTCACCCAGAGCAGGGGGCCCAGGATCGCATTGTCCAGGCAGGTTTGGAATCTCTCCAGAGAAGGAGACTCCACAGCCTCTCTGGGAAGCCTGGTTCAGGCTCTGCCACCCTCACAGCAAAGTTTTTCCTCCTGTTCAGATGGAACCTCCTGGCTTTGAGTTTGTGCCCATTGCCTCTTTTCCTGTTAATGGGCATCACTGAAAATAGTCTGGCCCCAGCCTCTTGCCCCTCACCCTTTACCTATTGATCAGATCCCCTCTCAGTCATCTGTCCTCTAGCTAAACAGCCCCAGGTTTCTCAGCCTTTCCTCAGCACAGAGATGGCTCCAGTCCACTCAGCATCTTTGTAGCCTCCACTGGACTCTCTCCAGTAGTTCCCTGTCTCTCTTGAACTGGGGAGACCAGAACTGGATACAGTATTCCAGATGTGGCCTCGGCCCTTATTCTGTTCCTCTGCTTTGTCCGCTTACACCATCAGTAACTGTGTAATGGAGAGCATGAGCATGATCGGTCACTATGAACACCTCTTACCACACATCTCTGTGTTTTAGGATAGAGCTTTGAAAATGTAGTCTCTGCCCTCAGATGGAGTGAGGTTTACTTCCAGTCCAGGAGGAGAGGAAAGAGTGTCTTCTGTGATTCCAGATCACAAGTCTCTTTTATTGTGGGACACCCATAGCCAGGCCTTCATTTTAAAGGATTATACTTGGCATTCAGAAAGATTACATATGAATCTCAAGGTCATTCAGACTTAACTTACATCTCACAGTAGTCCTGAGAGCAGTTATTATACCTCCTTTGTTGATAAAATGAGGTACAAAAATGGAGAGTCATTCTGTAACTGTGCAGTGGTACAAAGCTGCACCAAGTAAGAAGTCAGTCAGGATTTAAGTGTGTAATAGTTCTGTGCCCACTCTCAAATAGGGGTGAATTTCTCCCCGGGGAGACCGAAGTTTGAAGTTTCATAAGTACTTACTGGCTGTATATGCCTACAGTGAACTAATTCTGGCTTTATGTTCAGAATTGCTGAGTCTCCACAGATTTCTCTGCGGATAGTAAAGGCAGTATGTATTTCATACTCGGTGCAAGATCTATCAAATTGAAACATTGGTATGCCACCAAACTGCTATTTTGAAATGTTCTATAGAGATAACCGTAGAAATATTATTTCCTTGCATCTTTAAAAGCAGTGTTTAAATGAGGAAAAACTTGTTCACCCTTAAAACGAGAGTGCTTTTTTCCCTCCAATGAGAAGTTATTAATATTCCTGCTACTACCTACAGGGCAATGCACCTGAATTTGGGCATGAGAAAGTTCTTGGTTTACTTTCTTGGGAGCAGAGACCAACCCTCACCATGGCAGATGGGTACCATGAAAGGTGATTTTTCTGAGCTGTGGGTATTATAGGGAAGCCATCCCTATAATAAGCCTCTAAAATGTCTGCTGCCTGTGGTGCTGGGGACTTCCTAGCTACAGAAGAGCCCTGGCTATGCTTGATGAGATGATCTCTCAACAGCCAGATAATTTGGTGCAAGTGTATTCCAGTTTTGCCAGGGTATGCTCAGATGAAGGTTTGTGTTCTTACTGCACAGTTAAACAGCCATAATATTTTACTGTGCAACAAGGACTGGGATGGGAAAAAGCAAATACATACTTCAGTTGAAAATGAAAGAGAAAGCTGGGTTGTCTGAACCTGCCTAAGGATCTCAGGAGTTTGTCAGAAGATGAAGAACATGATCTGCTCATGAATGGCATAATGAAATTCTTAAAAAGTAATAGTTGCCAGGATCTAATTTTACAGCTCATGCTGTAAGATCAACAGCCATGTAAAAGCATATCAGTTTAAGGTGCAAAACACCCTAAGATTTATAGAAGTAATCTGATGGTAGATGTTTGATACTTCCATTTCATAGCTGTATTTCAGAAAGCTTCTGCGGTGTAATATTGACTGTTTTTGTGTGTCTCTCTTGGAAAAAACCTATTTAAACTAGCATTCTCTATAATAGATGGTGACTGGACTCAATATCCATATTGATATAAATGAATATCGGTCTTGTTTTCCTGTTCCTTCTATCAGGGTTTCCTCCTGCACCAAAAAAGTTATTATCAGATTGTGTCACAAACACCAAATCACCACACAACCAAACCAGAAAGTGGTGCTCATGTAGCTATGAACTCTTTCATTCTTTAGGTGGCATGCCCCCAGAATAAAGCTGACACTAGTGGAAACTTAATTTGGTGTTAGCTCTGCAGGTTCCTTTAACATTTTACAGCTCTTAGTTGGATTGGTAGTATTTTACTATCTTGGTAGTATATTTTACTGAACAATCACTAATAATGTGTTACAGTGGCATGAGAATCATTTCCAAGGCTTTAATGATCTGGCAAGATGACCGCAATTGTTCCTTATTAGACTAGATGCCTGAATGAAATACATAAAAAGTGTGTCCTACTGAGCAGATTTTTGTACTCAAAATCATCTGCCTTGTATTTTTGAAAGCTCTGTAGTCACTTTAAAAAAAAACAGCCACGCTGAAAGAAAATCTACTAATGCAGGAGATAGGGTTTACCAGAGTGAATTAAAAACTGATCAAAGTATTTCGATAAAAGAATATTCTATGTATATATAAACACACTGTCCACACACTATAAAGAGCTCTCAACTGTTACCTAAAAGTTTTTTTACCCCAACTGTCCTCATCTGACCTTGAAAGAAGTCCAACATAAACTTTCAATGAGGATATAAAAGCAGATAGCTCCTTCCTTTATCATTTAAGAAGAAAGTCAAATATTTACTGTTTGTCATCGGGCTGAATATCTGATCTAGTAGTTGAGAAACCCAGAGAAGGTGAATGAGATGATTGATCTCTAGGTTTGCATGACTTGGTGCAGGCATTATCCCTCTGCTGTGAACTTGAAGGATGTCAAACATGCTCAAAATTAGTTAGAAACAATATTAGTTAATGACTAATCCTACTGATTTCATCAAGGTCTGGGAGGACTTAGTTGTGGATCTTTTAGAAGCCTCACTGGCTTCTTGTCTGGTTTTAGCTGACTAAATACATTTGATAGTACAATCTTTACGTGCTGAAGATCTGAAATTTTTACTGATCCCCTTACATGAAGTTGAACTAGAATGAGCTTAGGGAAGCAATTGGCTTTAAGGAGGTAAGCAGCTTTTATTATTGTTACCTTCAGTTTGCAAAGAATGTATCAATAACAGAAAGTATATGGAATGTAAGAAGTCTATAGTTTTAGCTGTCACTATAGTGTCTATATAAACCTCAAATATCATTCATTATTCTCTCTAGACTTATTTTTCAGGTGCAAGAAGGTATTGTTTAAACTTTTATTGCGGTTACTACATTTCAAACAAAAGTTTTTTAATTTTTGAAGTCAGAATTTTACGTTGAACATTTTCTTAATGTACAAAAATATAATTTCTTCCTTCTGTTAAATTGTAAAAAGAAACTCTAAAAGTTCTTAAAACAGGAAACAAAAAAAAAAGAGACCATCAAAACTGACTAAGGAGAACAGATAAGAATATGTTGTTAGTAAAGTAGTACCTACATTTTTTTCTAGGACTGATTATATCAGTGCTTGCTAAATAATAGATTTTTCCATATGTGATAAAAAAAAAATATATATGTGTGTTACGATCAACTGGAAAACTTCCAAAATAGAAGGAAATAAAAAGTTAAGTGAATGTCATTATATGCAGATATTTTACCATCATGATGCTCAATGTTGCGATGTCTCCATGCTTCCCCTACCTTTCCACATGTTTATTCCTCAAGTAACGCCTGTCAGAGTTTTCTTTTTAAGGCGTCAAATAAAAATGAAAACATAGTTGTTTAGAAGAATATATATACCCCTGCTAGATACCTTCTAAATCTCCCTATAGGTTTGGTGGAGCATATAAGCTCTTTGGATATTCTGGAATGTGTTAGCTTTCTGGTCAAAGACAGGCTGCCTGGGTGATGGTGAAGAATAGCCATGGTATTCGCAACAGTTAACTTGTTTGCATCAACTGGCGCCTCATCCACTCTGGGGGAGTTCTTGCTCCCTTTCTTCTAACAGTATCATCTGATAAAGTTTGATGCTTTAAGACAATTATGATTTCTCTTCTTCCTTCCCCCCCCCCCCCCCCGGTAAAGCACTTTTGATACAGATCAGTGCCTCTGAATGTCCCTTCATTTTTAATGGTGCAGGAACGTCAGACAGTGACAGCTGGAAACCTTAATTGGGCTGATGACATGAAAGTAATGGCTGTTTGCAATCACTTCTTCTGTCTGACCTTGCATTCAATATCAAAGGGTAAATGTTGTTTTTTGTTGGAAACCTTGAAGAAATTGAGAGAATGCAAAGGTTGATAGGAAGGTGACCTTTTTTAAAGCTACCGGAAATACGCATGTTGGGCATTTTACCTTGCCTTTTAAAAAGCAGGGGATAGATACCTCCTGATATGTTTGTGGTGATTATCTGTAACAGTGTAATGACTGCCTATCCATAATTCTTTACACCCGATAAAACACTGTAACAAAAATGAAGACAAAATAAGAGAAGATTGTGAAATTTTCCTGAATAGAAAGTGGTGGTGTAACTATTAAACCTGCAATATAGAATCATAGAATTATTGAATGGTTTGGCTTGGAAGGGACCTTAAAGATCATCTAGCTCCAAGCCCCCTGCCATGGGCAGGGACACCTCCCACTACACCATGTTGCTCAAAGCCCCATCCAGCCTGGTCTTGAACACATCCTTTGATGGAGCATCCACAGCTTCCCGGGGCAACCAACGTCTCACCACCCTCAGAGCGAGGAACTTCTTCATAATTTCTAATCTAAATCCTCGCTTTTGCAGTTTGAAGCCATCACCCCTACTGTTGTCACTGCAAGCCCTTGTAAATATTCTATCATTAGATTTCTGACCAATCAAAAGATCAACATCCCATCTTAAAAATGAAAGTTTCAGATTCTCAGAGCATTTTATCATTTTCTTGGCTTTTGTTTTTTGTTTTTTTCAGGTTGTTTTTCAGATGAAGGTAAAAATTAAACACTCTATCATCTAAATAATTCACTGTGTGCTTTGTAGTTCTAATCCCCACTGCTGGTCTAATGAAGAGGCTTCTTTATGACCAGCAGAGATTAGCAGTTGGTATTCCTGAAGCATGGAGAGAGCACTACTGTGACATGGCTACAACATCCATGCTTTGAAAATCAGACTCAATAATTAGATTCCATAGGTTGACTACACCATGCGTATTTATTTTCTTCCTTTTCATATTATCTATAGTGACATCTGCGCAATAAAATTAGTAAAATGTAACCTGCATTTTCAACTCTTAAACAGATCTTTAAGATTCTGGTGATGCTATGGTGATAGTTCTGTACTTTGTTTATATTTTCATATTCTAATGATACATAGAGGCAGTTCTCATTATATATTAATGCTTATGTGTCTAATGTCTGCTCATAGACACATGAATGTTCAATGGAGGACAAGCTTTTCTTTTCCTTTATCTGGGTGAAAGCACTTGTCTTTTAGTTCAGTATTCAAATTTTGATTGTACCTGCAAATATTATCTCCTTTATTTCAGGCAGACCAGAGTTAGGAACTTATTACATGCAGGAGTTTTCTGAATGACTTACTTGCCAAAAGAAAGCACTGAAATGGGGTAAGGAATTTACTGACTTACCATTTGGTGTGATTTTGACAAGAGTTTTCATTGGGGAGCTCAGGAGTTCTCTTGCTTGAAATCGGAGATAGTGCCTAGACTCTCAGTTACATGTTGGGCAAACAGAAGATGATACAGGCCTATGTAGCTTGGGATAGAGGCTGGTCCGTAAAATAGTAAAAACTGATCTTCTTAGTTGATGTGACTTTTACTGGGTCAGCTGGAATAATTTCTCTACCAACAAGAAGGGCCTAATGAGAATGCAAAGCTGAGTCTAGAGCACAAATCTTGTGAGGAGTGTCTGAGGGACCTGGGGTTGTTTGGCATGGAGAAATGAAGGCTCGGGGGAGACCTTCTCGCTCTCTACAACTCCATGAAAAGAGGATGGAGCCAGGTGGGGTCAGTCTCTTCTCCCAAGGAACAAGTGATAGGACAAGAGGAAACAGCCTCAAGTTGTGCCACGGGAGGCTTAGGTTGGACATGAGGAACAATTTCTTCCCTGAGAGTGTTGTCAAGTCCTGGCCCGGGCTGCCCAGGGCAGTGGTGGAGTCCCCATCATTGGAGGGATTCCAAAGCTGTGGAGATGTGTTTGCGAGGGACATGGTTAAGTGGTGACCTGTCAGTGCTGGAGTAATGGTTGGACTCGATGATCTTAAAGGTCTTTTCCAACTGAAATGATTCTATGTTTTTGTATAATTCTGAGCTGAGATGTTGTCATGTGTGTTTGTTTTACACTTGTATCTACAAAGGAACAGAATCCATTTGTTAAAATCTGAAGGAGTAGCTAATGCTCTGGGAAATCAGAAGGAAGAACCTTCCATTGCACTTCTCTTCTGAAATGCATCACTGGCATGCAGTGGAGGGAATAAGCAGTAAATTTAATTAATAATGGATTTTTTTCACCTTTCAGCTCTCTAAAAGAGAATGTTTCTCCCATTCCGTAGAGTTTTATTTTATTAGCCACACAAAGAGAAATAATGCTTCATTTAACTATGTCAAAACCAATCTAAACTCTCTGCTATTTATTTTCCTTTCTATAAATTTTAATGCATTTTTAATTCCACCCCACTGGTTGGCAAACCAACCATTGAAGTTATTGCTGCCCTGTAATGTATTTCAGTCATTTCTAATAAACTTGGACTTTAAGATGATTTATTATTATCTCTGTACACTATGAAAATGGATTCACTGCCTGTGCTGGGTTTCAGCCTTTTCATTACCAAGGGTGGATATGTCTTAAGATTGAACAAACAAATGAAAGTAACTAATTGGAATGCAGACAGTTTCTAATCTTGTGTTCTTGGGTAAGGAAGAACTGTGTTTGAAAGAGAAAATAAAGCTGGATGAGTATTCTATGCATTTAAAGGAACATTATCCTGAAATTAGAGACACAAATAGATCAGAAGTTATTTTAACAGGAGCTGGGGTTTTTTCCCTCCTTGAAATTAACCTGGAATTACTCCGTAGCTTCCTTCTTAAGATATTATGGAAATGTATAAATTAATTTTGTACAAGTCTGTACTTTCAGTATTAATTTAAGATTCCAGAAAGAAAGTTGGAAAAGATTCAGAAGTAAAATTACTGAAATATAATTAAAATGACCTATCAAAATGCTGTATCATGAAACATCCTCTTCCTTGGAATTCGTTTCTTTAAATACAGTAAGAATTAATGGTTCCCACTTTTCTGGAAGACACATCATAACTACCTGGTTCACCACATATATCATGGAAAGCTAATTACTATCAAATAAAAACATGCTCATTTATGTTAATTTTTGTACAAATCAGAGTGATAGGCAAGTGAGTACATGTTATTCCCATCCTTGATTTCTTAAGAGTTTCTTTGTGTCCTTAACAGTTTGATTTTAGAATGATTCTGTTCCTATGTGTGACTGTTCTTTGTAACCTGACATCTTCATACTGAGTATTTTTCATGAGCAGGGACAAAGATTTTCAACTAGTGTTATGACTGGCAGATAAGCAGTATTTTCAATCTCCTTCAAGACGAGTTTACTTTATGCAGAAACTGTCCAGGGAATATCAGGTTGAAGAGAACAAATTTATCTATTCTTTCTTTATTCTTGCTTCTGGCTAGAGGCTATTGGTTTCTGGAGCAGATAGTATTTTAAATCCCTGCAAACTCTTTGATGACAATTCACCTTTCTTAAAAGGGGTAACAAAGTCTTTAAAATGACTTTCAGCGTATTTTGAAGGGAGGAGTTATTCCAGTAAATGATGTTTTGAAAAGTTCCCTTGGAAAGGACACTTTCTGTCTGTACGATGCTAAATTAACCCTTTTTGTAATAACTACACTGCATGGCCTGGAATTTGGCCTACTTCAGAGACTTCATCAGGCAAACTTGCCTTGCTCCTTAATAGCTCACATATTTTCCAAAACTTAGTTATTTTGTCTTTGCAAAAAGTCACAGCCTGCACAGGGCCACCTGACACCGAGGACAGTGTTTGTAGGGACTGTCAAATCTTCATCCAGCCTCATCTGTGTGGTTAAATGTCATTTGTGTAGGATTTGGGTGTAAAGTACCAGCCATGGTACCTTGGAACAAATCTGTTTCATTTTGGTCGTGTAAAAATACACTTGGCACTTTGTGACTCAGCTTCTCTATTTTTAAAAAGTAACTGATGACAAGGTATGCTAATCATAATGTTTTGCTCCTAGGGCGAGCATTATTTCAATTACTGACAATAATTGTACGAGGCAGGTATTTAAATCTATCACCTCTTGTGAAAAGTTCACAATCTAATAGATGTTAATTTCCTAGGGTTTTTAAAGCACCACAAAAGGTCTTGTATTGTGATTAAGTCAGGCCCTCCCCATGATATTCTGCAACTTTACTCAGTAGGAGGTACAAATACAAGCCGGATTGCAGGTGAAACCCAAGTATAAGCTGGATGGCAGAGGAAGGGAATCTCATACAGCTTTTATTGATACATGTCAGGTGGCTTTTTCATAGCAACCATAAAAATCAAATGAGAATCCATGTTTTCAACAGCAAATTAAAGACGTTATAAAGTGGTAATGGCTAATTTGTTCATGTTTTATTCTACCTTCTTGTTGTTCTGTTGGGTTTTCTGTGTCTTTATTATTAGGTGCCATTTCCAAAGCAGATGGCAGTAGTGGCAAGAGGAAACCTCCCCCTACATTTACCCAAGTGTTTTTCACACACAGAATTACAAAAGAGTGGGGGTTGGAAGGGACCTCTGGAGATCATCTTGTCCAAGCCCCCTCACTCCAGCAAGGTCACCCAGAGCAAGGGGCCCCAGAATCCCATTGTCCAGGCAGGTTTGGAATCTCTTCAGAGAAGGAGACTCCACAGCCTCTCTGGGCAGCCTGGGACAGGCTCTGCCACCCTCACAGAAAATAATTTTTTCCTCCTGTTCATATGGAACCTCCTGGCTTCCAGTTTGTGCTTGTTTCCTCCTGTCCTAGTGACCTTCTTCACATTGGTTGATGTACTTCCCCATATGTTGAACTTTATCAGTATGTGACCTTAAAATCTCAGAGGTGGTAGGAGCAGATAATAAAAAATAAGATGTGGGTAAGAACAAGACTGATTAGAGGCCAGGGGATTAATTTACAAGTAAAGATTAAATGAGCTAAATACATAGTGTATAGCTTAGCCAAATGACTTCAGTCATGGAAAAAGGCTCAAGGGGAGAGGCGTATAAACCATTGTAGTATCTCTAAAGGATATAAACTGCAATGCCTGAAATTTGCCAGTTAGTCACAGACTCAAAGTGGACAGTGCAGAGAATTATTTTCAGAGCTCAGGGCATAGGAAGAAAAAAAGTTATTTTCTGGTCTTTTGGGAAATAGAAGACATACAAGGTCTGTTATCATTGGCATCAAGAGATAATACAGAAAACAGCAAATACTTTTTTGTTTTCTGTCAAAACCTTTCACACTAGCTAACTTGAGACATATTATTCTCTATTACGAGGCAGGCAGAATCAGGTTCAAATACCAAAAGAAGTTTAACAGTGAAACTCGTAGTTAAGTAGCATTGCCAAAGAGTCCAGTGGTGGAATATGGTTGTGATGGTCTGATTTACTGGATCCTCTGGAACTGGACATAACTGAGATAACGCCCAAATCTGGATTCAGTACTCTGGATTTTTTGTGTCGAAACTGTATGTCAACTTTCAGGTTCAAAACCTTTCCATACCCGCTATAAGACTATTTTAACTCACCTGCTCTAAATGTCCCCACAAAAATGTCAATTTTCCATCTCAACTTTGATTACTATTTGGGCTGAACTATTAAAATTCTTTCTTCATATTTTCTAAAGGATTTTGAAGCAATCAAGGCCACTTTTCTTACTCTTTCTCCTCTATGTCATCTTTCTAGCTCTGCGAAATACTATAAGGAGAAAAGAAGTAGTACTGTCAGTGTGGTTAAGCAGTGGAACAGGTTGCCCAGAGAGGTTGTGGAGTGCCTACCCTGTACAACCTGCTCTGTTTGACCCTGCTTTGAGCAGGAAGGTTAGATGAGGTGGTCTCCAGAATTCCTTCCATCTTCAAGTGTTGTGTGAGTGATTGGACCTCGGCCCCCCTAACTGACTTATGATTAGAAACTTCTGTCATATCTTGGAGTATAAATTGTTTTCTCTGAAGAACACTGTGTGCAATAAATCCAATGAAGCATTTGCTTAAAATGATTTTTTTTTTTTTTTTAATTCTAAGGGCTGGTTACATTTCAGCATATCTACTTTAAACAGTAATTGAACAGTCCTATCTTTTAATACCCTGTAGAACTATAACACAACCATCATTCTTATTTTGTCTGGCTAATTAACTGGCCTGTTTTATTACTGGATTCTCGATATTAATTGAGTTTGCACATTGAAATTGTTTTCTTAAGTCAAAGTAAAATTACAAAAGTAGTGCTTACCAATAGGTCTGGTTTAATTTTATTCTTAAAGTAAAAAAAAATGCACATTCTTTTAGCTGCTAACAAGAGATTGAATTGATTTCTCCCACTACTTTAGCCCTCCCCCCCATTTTCTTCTCCTTTCTCCCTCCAGATTAGTGCAAGCATGCAGAAATAACTTTTTGCAATGAATCTCTAGTGCTGATATTTATATTGGTAGAAAAAGAAGAAATCTAATAAAAATGAATGACCAGTTCCCGTTAAATTGATGAGTTGTAGAGGCTTTCTTTGATCCAGCACATTGAAATGGTTCATTCCTGAAGAATGAATTTAGCGGTTAGAAGTCCAGAAATGAATGCTGCACACCTCAATCAATCAAAGGAATTTAAATACCTCAAGGGCAAGTTGAAATGGAAATAGATAGGCTGTTTCCAAATTCAGGCAAACAGGAAAATCAATATAACAGGGTTGGGCTTGCCTCCACTAAAATCCCCAAGTTTATTTTGCGTTGCAGTGTCTTTAGCAATCACTCTAATTATCTAATTATGTGGACAATGAGGTGATTATAATTTGTTTCTGTTGTTTATTCTTGATTGGAGTACATGGTTGGTCTCAGCATCTTCATAGCATCAGATAAATCTGTGGTGATGTCTTTGTTCCTATAGTAGAAGTTTCCCTTTTGAAAGTAGCTGTATCAAAGCCGTGCACAAATCATTAAGTCATATACTAACTCAGATGGCTGGTGCAATAAATAACCCTTTGCAAACAAGCAGCAAAAGTATAAATCTATCTGACATCCATCATCTTCAGTGTGTCTCTTATTCCACATGCACGCTTTGCCGGCAGTCAGGAAGAAACAACTAATGGTGATCCTTTCATCTGTCTAGGGACAGGAGTCTAGAATTTGTCATTTGCTATATTTTATGTCTCAATGTTGCCAGTGTAAGGACAACATCTGGATTAACTAATACAGCATAGTTGTCTTCTAGGTAGGTTCCCATCCAAATAGGAGGAAAAAAGGGAATTCATTAAGCCCTTTAAACTACTGTCTGGACAAAGAGATTTTCTTTTTCTTTATGTAAGTTTTTATTTTCCATGTGCTTTGTGAAATATTTTGGGTTTGAAAAGTCTTACATGCAGAGCTTCCTTAATATCTGATAAACCCCACAAGCCTGCATGTTGTAATCCTATTGGAGTCTCATATGCATTTAAACTGGTTTTGGTATTAGAAGAGTTACAGGAAGCTGCTTTAAGGCATCACTCTGAAGACTCATCTTGTCTCATAATCTCCTTTCCTGTTACCACTGTCAAAGTGGAGACATTCTTCCCAAATGTCTGAAATCTAGGATGCTGATAACAAGAAACTTGCATCATTCTACACTCATGTCATGTACACATTTCCCACAAGAATGTGTCCTCCAGGAACATACGTAATTCCTGTTTATTTACAAAGTAGTTGTTTATAGACTGCATAAGTTCTACAGCAACAAGCCTTCTTTCCCTGATTCTTCTTTACTCAGGATTTAAAAAAAATATTATTCTGCTTAATCTGTCCATGTTATTTGTCTAAATTAATAGGCTGAACTAATATTTTTATAGCTACTGAAATCCTTAACTGGAATTGTATGAACTGGTGGTGAATTCCAGGTAAGAGCTTATCCGTATGGCCCATAAAAAGCCTTGAGCTTCTGTCTTTCTGCACCTCTACTCTCAAGTATTAACCAGAATACCAGATATTGGCTTTGATCCAACAAATCATTTGGGCCCTTGCTTAACTTTAAGATGAGACATCATTTTTGCATCTAATGATACAGCACATCTGCTTAAACACTTTCCTAGATTGGGACCACTATGGTAGTAGAGTAGAATGAAAATTGATTTTGATGCCATTACTGTTAATCCCAAGGAATAAACATTGACTTTGCTTAAATTTTCCTCACAGTCTTCAGAAAGCACACATTTGACACACAAGACTTGGAAAAAATCTTCCTTCTCTATATTTTTGTTCACTCTGAAATGTAGTAAGTGACAGGGTACTAGGCCCATGTAGGAAATGGAAAGGTAAAAGAAAATTGGCGGAATTTATCTAGTTCAAAAAATGTGGTTTCTTCTAGTAGTGTATAAAACTGGACTGAGTTGCATTTTAAATATTTACCAAGTTTTGGAGAAAATGATTGAATTTTACATTTATGGAGATTAAGAATTAGTCAGGTTATGTATCACTGCATAACTCAAATTTTCCTCCAAGTTCATTCACAATTGGAAGACCCAGACTGATTTGTGGAAATCAATATTGACATTTTTTTCATAAGCCCCAACAGCAAACCTCTTTATAAAGGACTTAATTATGTTTTGCCTCAGTGATTTTTCTCTGCACACTTAAACAGACTATGATTACATCACATTACAGTGGGTAAATAATAGTTTATTTTCAACAGTTTTTCACTTGTGGCTTGAAATCAGATTGGTACCTTCCTCAGTGTATTGGGTTATTTGCCATTATGTGATGTTTAAGTTACAGCAATAATTCTTCTGTAGTTCAATAAGCAGCAACTTAACTGTGAGGTTTTGAATTTTAAAGTACCAAAAGCAGTTGGTCATTTCTGATACAGTGAGAGATTATCTACTGCCTTATAAGTGTCTGACTTTAGCTTCTGCTCTGAATAAATACATGCGATGAACTGCAGATTTCTTAGCCCAAATATTTACAGTCTACCAGTTATTTTTTAGAAAGATCTCTCTTAGGAAACCAATTTGCTAGACTGTTGCCACAGGTAAAAACAGAAATGAGCCTGAGGTTAATAAATAAATAATCAAATAAATAAATTGGAGGTGAACACTGATAATTGCCACGCCGTTAATATTTGCCTAACATCAGTAATAGTATTATGTTGTATTACCTGCCAAGCTAATATGGGGATATATTTTTTTTTCCCCTGAAACATCTTGCTTTGTACTAAAGCACTGTGTAGATCCACACAGTTTATCCTGCTCACTGTGCTAAGAAAATGTTCACAGTTCCCTAGACTGCAGATAAAACTATTTCAGAGACCAAGGTTCAAGTCCTCCCTTGTGTTTAGGTCATGGAATGCTACCTTCATCTGTTCCTGTCTTATGCAGAAGAAATAAGGAGAAAAGTGTTTCTTAAAAAGCCTGCCCTTCTTAAGGGGAGGGAGGCACCTGGCAGAGAGCTGGCTTTACTGAGTGTAGCTTCAGTGATAACAATCCTACTGAGCAGCAGGCTTGCATCTGGGAATGGTAAGGACCGAGATGAATGGCCTTAGCCCTTCTTTAAGCCTGCTTTTTCTAAGACCAGGATCTCCAAGGATGTAGGCACTCGTAGTGCTTTAAGTAACATCCATTGAAGCACCACAGTAAAAGATTTTTTTTGGTTCAAACTGAATTAACAGAAAAAAAATACAAAATGCAGAGAAGGCATGTTCATCTTGTATTTTAGTTAGAGGGTAAATATTCTATATAAATAACTGTATCAATTCATTGTTCTGCTTTTAGAAAGCCTATTATTCCATTAATGAGAGAGATGACCATTGTAAATTAGTGGAAGGAAAATTCATTAACTCTGGTGAAATTTAAGTTGCCTTTTGGCCAGGTTCACACTTTGCAACATGCAGTTGATTATGTTTTATGATACGGTTCATTTCATTTTGCATTTCTTCCCCAGAGAGTGTTTAAATATCGTTCTTCATATAGAATGTGTTTACAGGAAATAAAATAATTGCTTTAAGGTTTTTGGGAAAGTAACTTTTAGAGGTAGGGGGTTCCAGCTGGAGTTTTCAGAGTTGAAAGCAATTTCATTTTATTTTTTCAGGGCGGTACCTCTTTGGCATGTACCCCTCAGATGGTAATTGCTGCAAGATCTGTGGCTGTGCAGTGGTTTACAATGGAAATGGCAAAATCTACAGTTGTTCCTTTTGCCTTCAATAACTAAAATCAAGAAACAGGGACACAGTTTTCTCCCAGGGCTAAAAATAATTAGAAAGGTGTAGCATCTGGCATTTGTATTTCAGTAGACAGCACTCATCTCTCCAAGACCTTTGTACTAGAGAAGATATGGTGGCTTATTTTGCCATCTTTCACCTCAACTGTAAATCTGAACCTCCGAGTGCCATCCAAATTCCATCTCTGGTAATTGTATTCTGCCCATTTACATTTGCTTTGCACTTTCAGAATACTGATTTTTTCCTTTTCACCTTCTGTCCAGAAGTTACTCTAGTGTGATTCTGGTGTCTCTGTGTTTTCCAAATTAATTTCAGTTTAAAGTGATGTATTCTTTCTTTCCATTCTCAAAATAGAACTTTAAAACACTATTGGTCTTCATAAAAGCAATACTTTGTTATAGGAACTCAGTATTACATGGGGGAACTTGTTCTGCATAGGGAGGATGAACAGTTGGCTGTCTACTGCTAATTTTGCACCACTATTTGTTGCAAAAGATGCAACCATACCTGCCTACAATCAACACCTCCTTGGATTTTTGGTGTCGTTAACAATTAAATTTCTGAAAAGCAGGATGGTTATGAAAGGGCTGTTCATTGTTTTGTCATGCTGGGAGGCTTTGAACTGGATCCATCGTGGTTGGATACTGTCGGGTCAGTGTCTGGAATGGAGTATACATCTTCCTTCTGATTTTGTGAGCTTCATACTTGTGGTAGTTTCATTTCTGTCATGTTAACATGCAAGCAAAATGAATTGCCAGATAAATCAATCAGCACATAATGCACCCGCTGGAACTCTGTAAAGCATTGGCTGCTTCTCTAAATGTTGCCAGTTATCAAAGGTTCTCAAAAGGGGAGCAATAGTCTATTGCAAAACAAGGAGCCAGCAGTACGGACTGTACCCCACAGATCTATTACTGTGTGTAGAATAACACATTGGAATACCTTATAAATTACTGTAGGCATGAATTACGTTCATCTGCACAGTATCAGAAATAATACACACTGATGAACACATCGTGTCTCAGCTTACAGTGCTGACACTTGGTCCCTTCATTCTCCTCCACTCTTGTTCCGTCCTCTTTTCTAGGCTGTTGCAAGTGCTTTCAGTGCCTTGTCTTGCTGATGAATGTAGAATAAATTTAAGAAAAAAAAAAACTAGTGATGGACAAACTGAACTAAGAAGCTGCATACATTGTTCTTGGCTAAAAAGTCTTAACATTAAACAGTCTTTTTTAAGAATATCAAGAAATTAATCTCTGTGATGTCGATAACTTCAGGACATACATTTTCAAAACAAGTTGCTAATTGCAGATGGTACACAAGAGCATGATGGATGTAACTGGAGAGCGCACTTCATAGAATAGGCTTTTCTGTGTATGAAAACTATTTGCGTAGACTCCATATACACACATTTTGCAGAATCAGAATCATTGGAGTTGGAAATCCAACCCCCCCAACAAAGCAGGATTGCCTAGAGCACATTACACAGGATGGCATCCAGGCAGGTTTGGAATCCCTCCAGAGGAGGAGACTCCACAACCTCCCTGGGTAGCCTGTTCCAGTTCTTAATCACCCTCACAGGAAAGAAGTTTCTTCTCATATTTAGATGGAATCTCCTGTGTTCCAGCTGGTGCCTGTTGCCCTTTGTCTTGTCACTGGGCATCACTGAAAAGAGTCCAGCTCCATCCTCCTTACACCCACTCTTCAGATATTTATAAACATTCATAAGGGTCTCCTCTCAGTCTTCTCTTCTTTGGGCTGAACAGTCCCAGTTTTTTCAACCTTTCCTTTTAAGAGAGACGCTCCAGTCCCCCGGTCATCTTTGTTGCCCGCCGCTGGCCCCTCTCCAGTAGTTCCCTGTCTCTCTTGAACTGGGGAGCCCAGACCTGGACACAGTATCCCAGATGTGGCCTCACCAGGGCAAAATAGGGGGGGAGGAGAACCTCCCTTGATCTACTGACCCCACTCTTCTGAATGCACCCCAGGATACCATTGGCCTTCTTGGTCACAACAGCACAGTGTTGTCTTATGGTTAACTTCTTGTCTACCAGGACTCCCAAGATCCTTCGCTTTGGGGCTGCTTTCCGGCAGGTCTACCCCTAACCTATATTGATGTCTGGGATTGTTCCTCCCCAGGTACAGGATCCTACCTTTCCTGTTGTTGAACCTTATTAAGTTCTGCTCTGCCCAACATTCCAACCTGTCCAAGTCATGCTAAATGGCACCACAGCCCTCTTGTGTATCAGCAGCTCCTCCCAGTTTTGTATCATCAGCAAACTTGCTGAGGACACACTATGTCCCCTCACCTAGGTCATTGATGAATATGTTAAATGACACCAGACTCAGTACTGGCCCCTGGGGAACACCACTGACTACAGGCTTCCAGCTCCACCTAGCATCATTCATCACTGCCCTCTGAGCCCTGTTACTCAGCCAGCTCTCAATCCACCTCACTGTCCACTCATCTAACCCATGTTTCATGAGTTTTCTGATGAGGATGTTATGGGAGACAGTGTCAGAAGTTTCTGCTGCCATTCCCTTCCCTGTGCGGCCTGACCCGCGCTGCAGATTGGCTGCTTGGTGAGGGGTTTGATTAGGTTTTTTTTTACGTATAATAGTCCAACAATTTTGGAGTATGGCTTTTGAACTAAAAAAAAATCTACCAAGTTCTCACCTAATGGCCCTTACTTTTTTTTTTTTTTTTTTTTTTTTTTTTTTGGTGTATATATGCACTTAATCAAGATACACAGTATGTCTCTGATAAAACCTTTTCTTCTCAGGATGTTAGGATTGCACACCCGTTATTATAAATCTCCATAAGGAGAAGAAAGCCCTGAATTTTTTGTTGCTAAGGAAGGTTGCAATACATATGTCTATAGTTTCTTACGTGGTCTTCATTATTGTAGTATCTTAGCATTCTCAAAACAGATGGGGAGATGAATATGGTGAAACTAAATAAAATTACACAGGAAGTTTATAGCAGACTTGGAAACTTAAAATGAGTCTTGTGTAGTATAAAATTGTCCATTTATTGCAGGAAAAACGCACTATCTGAAGGAGCTTCTGCATAACCTTTTCAGAAATCATAGCAAGCAATTGACACATACAAAAATGAAGCACGGTCTCATATCATTATAAGAGTTCCCTATCTGGACATCTGGTCATTGTAGTTGTCTTGAAGATATCTCCATCTACCTCTTCAAACTATTTTAATTAGTACTCTGTTAACTAAGAAAAACCTTGCTATCTGGTTCTTTAATTCACAAATACAGATTTTTTTTTTTTGGTCAATCATGTTGAGAAGTTACCCTGAAATTTCGCATTCCCTAGGTCCTTTATCTCTTAATGTTGCTTCTGTGACCCTCACTAGGTGTCTGAATTCATGATGTAAGTTGCATCTCATATTTTGCTCTTACTGGAAGGTTCTTGTGCTTTTTGGTATGGTTACATTTTTCACCCTATGGTCAGGATTAATGCAGATGTTGGTTTGTAATAAGAGGTGGAAAATTACAATTTTAATAACCCAAGCCATCCTCATTGTCATCTCCGTTTCTCCTTTGTCTTTTGGTCATACTGTTTGATAGACTGGATATGAATTATTTTATGGAGTCTTTTACCTTCAGAGGCTCTCACAAAGCTTTGCACGCCTATGGACTGGAGATATACTGGAGCTGAAATGGGAATCCCTCTATAAATATAGAAGCATATCCCAAGAATTGGATTTTGTGGATCAAATCTAGTACAAGAAGGTGGTTATATTCTGCAGTCAAAAAGCTATTAGGGCAAATACTTTTGGATTTCAGGTACCAAACCTGTAATCAGCATAAAACATTGCAACTAATTTTAGCTATATATTATTTCCTTAGCAGTTAAATGAACTAATTCTTTGTTGGAATATTGTAGCTGTTTCTTATCACTGAACAGTATTCTGAAATAATTTTAAATGAGGAAATAGAGAAGAATCTGCTTCAAATGTAGTTAGTTTCCTCAGACTATAATATTTTTAAGACTCTGGATCTAGTAATGGCCATATTTTTTCAAAAGCCATGCCATTTCTGTAACTGTGTGTGGCCAGGGATGAGCCCAAGATCAAAAGGTTGTGTGCATCAGAGGTCATAAGTGCCAAGCTTAGACGCTGAATTAGACTGTTTCTTTTTTTTAAAAAAAAAAAAAACAAAAAACCTCCAGCCTGTCTAGTATGTTGCTGATGCTGCATTCAGAAGTAACCAGTGGGTTTTGTGAAGTTTCGATCTAAATACAACTTGAGCCTTCTTTAGCATTGCTTTTCAGTCAGAGCCTGAGACTGTATTGTGATGTGATGGCAGCAGTTGACAGCAAAGGTAGCATATTGTTTTTACAAAATTACTTAGATTTTTACTCCTTACGCAAGCTAAAGATACTATTGCAGAATATGTAATTATTTTTCTTTCCTTCTTCCTGTTTACAGCATTGATTTAATTTGGTTAATCTCCATGCCAGCTATATTTTCAGTGGCATGATTCTTTGTTTCCTGCACCTTTAGACAGGTAGATATGTTTGAATAGTCATGTTTCCTGGATTAACTTTTGGCACCAAGGTTCTATCTTTCTCCGGTACTGATGTTTAATCCAACATGGTAGCCTGTTTTTACAAAGCATGGAGACTTGTGTGTGCTAGTGAGCAGTGTCAGGCACTTCAGGATTTGAAAGCTGTTTCTAGACTCTCTACCTTATGCTGTCTAAAATGGAAATTACTTTATTAAAAATAACTTGTTTCGCCTCAGTGCACCTGTTCCTATGCAACAGCAAAGGCACCTGTGTCCTATTAATACTTACATTATGCAGCACATTTGAAAATGTTATAACTCAGGTGGATTATCCTCCTGGGAATCACATACATCGCTCTTGCCTCAGCTCTTTCTCTCTGTATATGTCAAATTGTTAAATGATCTTCAGGTTACTTCAACATGTTTGCAGCTTGAATCCTTAAAAGCGTGTTACTCAGGCAAGTAAGAAGCAACTGATTCCAGCTGGCTCACAGGAGATCTCCCATGTTCTTCTCTATTCTAGTTTCCAATATCTATTTTGAACCAATCCGTTTTTTAAAAGAGATACATAGCTGGTAGGTTGTCTGCATTTGCTTGTCACTGGCTTTATCTGTTGTTCAGCCAGAAATAATAATGTGTCTCCTGCTGTTTCATGTCTAGGTCAATTATTTTTAATGTAATATCAAAGACTGTGGAAATATTTTTAAGAGGATTAGATACTTTGTGTCTGTAGCAATGTTAATTTAATATTCACATTAACATATGGCAATTGGATCTCAAGCCTCAGTTGACTCCCACGGAAAAGAAGAAGAAATTATACTTCTTTTGCCCAGAATCTTATTCAATTTACCCGAAAACCGGTAGCATGAATTGTCATCAAGGCTATGGAGCAGGGCTGCATGTTGCTTTGTTAGATAAATACACTGGGAGAATTCTTATTTTCTGCTGTTGCACTGCTATGCGTCACTGCAAGTGGTATATTAGGAAATGCCCTAACTTATGTTGCTTTCCATGTGCAGTAGCCAAAGACTGGGTCAATATAATGTGAATTGTGTATAAAACATGGAACTCAATGGTGGTTATCCAAGATTTTTATTTCCATTGATTTAGAATAATATCTTCCTTAAGCTACTTCATCATTTTTCTTAATATTTTAAAAGACAATGCCACTCACTGAATAGGTTTTCTGCACTGTTCTACAGCAACTAAACCCACAGTGACTAGTGTAACAGTCATCCAGGATGAGTGGAGCTGTGCTGAAAGAGACCTAAAGAGGTCAACTAGGCTATCTCTGTCTTCCAAAGTGAGGTGAAATGTAACTAATTCCTGACATGTCTTCAATCCATTCTTAAAAACTCCTCCTAAGACTTCACAGGATCCTTTGGCCACCAGGCAGGCAGTAGGAAACTTCACACTGCCTGATTCAGAAAACCTGTTTTCAACATGTTTGGGTGTTTTTCCAGTTGTAGCATTTTCATTTCTTCCTGTCTTCTAATGACATACTGAGTTGATAAAAGTTTGATCTGATATCCTCAAGAAGATTTGGTCATTGTAATTTTGCAGTGTTTTCATGATATTTATTTGGTTCTAAGTGTAAATCATATACATTATATCCCTACAGACCTGCTTTTTAACCTGTCTTTGGTGGGAGGAACATAGGGACTAGTGTGTTTTCATTCTTTGAAAATTTAAAAAAATTACACAGTCTGGAATAAAACACATGGAAAGAGTATTGCTTGTGATAGTTAAAAATCTGTGATGAATTGTGTCAAGGCTACAGCAATCACTAGTTAGTGATTAACGTCAGAAAGGAATTTTTACCCAATATTAGAGTGGTAAGGACCATGTTGGTTGGTTTTGTATCAGATTCTGTAGCATAGAATGTGGATGAATTTCTGGTGTCATGCAGTGAATCACAGAACCACAGACTGTTTTGGGTTGTAAGGGACCTCTCAAGGTCATGTAGTCCAACCCCACTGCAAGGAGCAGGGACAGCTGCAACCAGAGCAGGTTGCTCAGAGCCCTGGCCAACCTCACCTGGAATGGTTCCAGGGATGGGACATTGACCACCTCTCTGGGCAACCTGGGCCAGGCTCTCACCACCCTCAGCATAAAACTTGTTTTCTTCTTTCTAGTATAAATCTCCCTCTTTTAGATTAAAACCATCATCCCTTGTTCTGTCACAACAGGCCCTGCTAAAAATGTCTGTCCCTATCTTTCTGACAGGTCCCTTAAAGTACTGAAAGGCCACAAGAAGGTCTCCCTGGAGCCTTCTCTTCTCCAGGCTGAACAACCCCAGCTCTCTCAGCCTGGCCTCCCAGCAGAGGGGTTCCATCCCTCCCATCATGGCTGTGGCCTCCTCTGGCCCCGCTCCAACAGGTCCCTGTCTCTCCTGTGCTGAGGACTCCAGAGCTGGACCCAGCACTGCAGGGGGGTATCCCCAGAGCAGAGCAGAGAGGTGGGATCCCCTCCCTTGACCTGTTGTCCATTCTGCCAGGGGTGCAGCCCAGGGTACTGTTGACCACAGTTGCAAGTGATTTTTGGGAGAACTGTCTAATATAGGATAACTCATGTAAAAGATCTGTTACAGCTTATACAGTAAGAATTCTGTTAATATAGTGTTCTTCTTAACAGCCTTTTCAGGGTCTTTTGAATTAATTAATGTCCTGTCATCTCTGTAAATGGTTCTTACATGCTTTGCTACGTTGGAAAGCTTGTGAGACAGTCTGCTTGCGTTCTGGCTAACAAAAATTACATCAGTCTCCAGGGCTGCCAGTTTAGATAGCACTAAATACACTAACCACCACTGATTTGCTTTAGAAGTCAAGCTTATGTAATATTCTAATTTTATTTTTATTTATTTTTTTAACATGCATTTTCTCCTAGCCTTGTCTCTGTGTGAAATGGAAAATTGGATTATCGCTGTAATGCAGATTCTTTCATTTCTCAGGGTCATGTCTCAATTGAGATCCAGATGTCAAGTGCTTACATGGAGCAAATAATTCATGTTCCTTTTCTGATGCTTTCCTAGATGTGCTCCTTGTCAAATCCTGACAGCTTGTGAAGATTGTAGATTTTGGGACAGAAGGTAGAGCCCTGATCTCATGAAAGTGAAAATGTGTATGACAACTGCAGCATGTGATTTATTAAATGATTGTGTTACTCTGTTAACCATTACATCATATCTGCTTCTACCATGTTTCTGATGATACTTGTTTTCTACTGGAAAGAGAAAAATCATCTCTCAAAAGTTATAACTACACATCTCTTTTTAGATGAAAATATTTAAGAAAAGCATGTAATTTGTTTATAGAAAAAACTCTCTGTAAAGGACTGGAGGCCTATTCTTTTAATCATTCATATACAAATATCCAGTGGTTTAGAAAAAAGAATTTCTAAGTGAACCAAGTCAGTACTTTTATTAGAATTAGAATTATTAAGGTTGGAAATGACCTTCAAGATTATCAATCCCAACTGTCTACTAAATATTATCATGACCACTAAACCATGTCCTGAAGTGCCACATCTAGACATTTTTTTAACACCTCCTCGGATGGTGATTCCACTGCCTCCCTGAGCAGCGTGTTCCAATGCCTCACCACTCTCTCAGTAAAAAAAGGTTTCCTAATACCCAACCTAAACCTCCCCTGGTGCAACTTAAGCCCATTTCCTCTTGTCCTGCCACTGGTTACCTGGGAGAAGAGACCAGCACCCACCTCACTACAACCTCCCTTCCAGTAATTGTAAAGAGAAATAAGGTCTCCTCTTAGCTTCCTCTTCTCTAGACTAATTATTACTATCCAAAG
Source organism: Todiramphus chloris collaris (assembly GCA_025345505.1). Taxonomy (NCBI): domain Eukaryota; kingdom Metazoa; phylum Chordata; class Aves; order Coraciiformes; family Alcedinidae; genus Todiramphus; species Todiramphus chloris. The sequence goes on along the minus strand of JANVCC010000076.1, from coordinate 7,353,891 downwards.
CAGAAAACTTCTTTTACTGTTGGTATGTATGGTCATAGATAAGATCGTGTGATGATTGGTCTTCCTGCCTGAATTGATGACATTGATCTTAATTGCAGAAATTTAATGATTTGAATGTACGTTACCGGTCTTGCTTTGAAATTTGTCCCAAGTCCCATTTCTTGTGTTCAGTTATTTAAAGTGAGAGGTATTTATCATTGATATAGGGATAAAGAAGAAGGGTAGTAATAGTGTTTGCTAGGTTGTGGGTTTGTTTTCATTTTGTTGATTTTTTTTTTCTGTAGTCTTATATTTGGCTGAACTAGAAGTAAAAGCTGAAAGTTTCACTACTCAAGAACACTGTTCCAGATTTTTACTTTGTTATTGAGAATTCTTGTCCTATCCCTACGCTGATTCAAGTCTGTAGCACATTACAGCATTCTAAATGACATTTGGTTCTGCCATATGTCCTTCTATGTTGTGGCACACCGGAGTAATATAATGATTTGTCAAGCTTATCAATACTTAATTTATCCTTAATATAGTTTTATCTAACCCATCTATTCATTTGACTTACATTCTTAGTCACTAACTGCCAAAGCACAGAGATGTAGTTTACCCTGCAAGATGGTGTTTTGAGGTAAGTTCCTCCTTGTGCTGCAGTTCAGGAGAAGTGTAGCAGCAGTTCAGCCAAAAGGCAGTTGTGTTGCATTATGGCATTTTTCAGATGAAATTTCTAAAGGATTGATTTGAAGAGTATTCCACCCAGCCGTGAGGATTTATCTAGAAGATTAAAAGAGTCAGACTTAACTGTGTGAATTAAAAGAGTGAGTTTCTGGGGCCTAGTTGGTTGTTCGCTATCAGTGTTGCGTTTATATAGCCAATAATACTTTATTATGCCATTAAGGCTATTTGTGGGCATTTGGAGTCCAATAAAGTCAGGGCAGGGAATCAGAATATAATTCCTCATGAAAAATGAGGAGGCGCAACTGGTTAAGAGTGTCTGTGGCCCCGTTATTCTACAGAACACCACAAAACAGTTTTTAAAGGTTAAAGGAGCTGATAACAGAACGATGTTCTGGAGAGATTATGGTTTTACTCGTATAAAGACCTTTTTCTTTCTCTTCTATTGAAAAAAGGAAATAAATACAGGTTAAGGGGACCAGTTAGGAACCAGGTACACGAAGGAACACTTCTGGACTGCAGGGATTTGCCCAGTCAATCATGCTGTACATAACACTGAGCATAAGAGCTCAAATAAAGTGGAAAATTTCCAAGGCAAAAATAAATGACTCCATGGAAATGAGGTCGATTTTGCACATAGTTGTCTGAAGGTTGGTTGTTCACTTTGTTTTACTGCTGCATTGCCCACAATAAGTCATAACAACAACAAAAATGAAAACTTGCAAATACCAAAACAGAAGTATTTGGCTAGAAACCAAATTATCTTGAAAATGAGATGCAAATGTATAGAAGGGGGGGGGATGCATAAAAGGGAAAGAATTTTGACTTGTGTAATTATTATTGTCACCTCTAGTAAAGTCATGAATAATTTGCTTCTGCTGTGCCTTTCATTTGCTCTTTGCATAGAACAGTATTCCAACTGAATGCTGTGGACTGTGGAGGGAGTTCAGTGTTTCCTTAAAATAATATAGTCAAGAAATTGGTCTTTCTTCTTTCTTTCTGCTCTCCAGTTAATGTAAACCTTTAAAATGTACATATGTACATGTACTGTGAAGTGAACTATAAAGAAAGCAGCTTTGCAAATACTGTGTGAATGTATTTTCACACCAAGTAATTGTTGCAGGAGCTTGAATTCTTAAGACATTATATTCTTTCTCTCATTCATTGGTCACTAAAATCTTCATCTAAAGCCCAATGAAGTCACTTGAAAGGATCTACTATTGCAGAGTTTAATTTAGTAATTGCTGTTAAAAACAAAACAAAATGAACAAAATAAAAACAAAACCAAAAACCCCAACCAAAAAAACCCAAACAAAACAAACGAACAAAAACCAAACTCCTGGAAAAGCTGCAGGAGTCTTTTTTCCCCTTTGTTTTCCCTGCCAGGTTAAATACACAGTCACTTGAGTAATGGAAGCTAGTGAGATTTTTCATGTATGTGGTATAAATCTAGTGACTGAAAGATACCACCTACCAATAGCTGTTCTTGCCATTTATTTTGATCTGTGTGGCTCTTAGCAGATGTTAAATCCTTGGTTTCCTTCATTGAAATCTGGAACTTCGTTTCACTTCATTGAAATCATTGTGATAACTGCAATTCCCATGTCCTGTTTCTTCCCTCCAAAAAAAGCCCTGTCAACAAGATCAATAGTAGATACTCTTAAATTGCATTGAAATGATAAAATCGTATTTATTCCTAGAAAGATTAGTACCTGGGAATGTTTTGTGTGGAAGTGATGGTCCAGAAACCAGAACAGAGGTGCATCAGCAGACAACTACAAGCAAGCCTTGCTAATAACTTTTCATTTCAGTGTATCTGTCACATCATTGTTCATTTAATCTTTGTGGATTTAATTATTCATGAATCTTAAATGGAAGCTTGCTAACGATTCTTATGTGACTTAGGAGCCTCAGTCTCATAACCATAAATTAATTACATAAGTAGAAACCAGAGTCCCCTTCCCAATCAATTAGTTTTAGGTCTGTAAGTGCCACTGTCACTTTGGAAAACAGACCCTGGGCTTATAAATCAGTTAAGAATATTTTTACGATACATTTTTTCTACAAAACAGGCATACAATTTTCTGGTATCAGCTGTTGAATCTGAGATACATATTTGTAAATATTAAAACAAAACAAAACGAGACAGAAACAAAGACAAAAGCTTTATATGAATGAAAACAACCACCATTCTACTCAGTAAATTTTAGGTCCAACAGGAGAACATAGATAAGTAAATAAGCTGTGCTCCAGTTGAAGATACTTCATTACAAGAACCCTCTGATTATGTAGAGTCCTCTAAGCCCCAAAACACAGTGTCACGTGTTTTGCTTTTCTAAAACGAGCCTGACCATGTAGGGCAATTTCTAGTCCTGTGTAGAAGTAAGAGGAGGGAATGTACCGAAGAAGAGTAAACTAAACTAACAAAGAAGTTCCTAGAATTACCTGCACATAAATTCCTAGCAGTTTCTTTTAATAATGTACTGATTAGTAGTGCTTTTGCAGGAAGTTTGCATGCTGCTCCTGTGATGTCTTCAGTGCATGTGTTCCTTAGTGGTAAAGCTTCAGATGTCACCAGCATCAAACAGCAGGAATGAACATCTGCTGCCCTCGTAAACTTCCATTTGATATCTTCCCTGATGTCTCTGAGTGCAAGCCTGGGTATGGCCTTGGAGATGTATTATACTGAAGTATTTTCTGGGGCAGATGGCCAAATTAAAATTTTTTCCTTATATAGCACAGACACACTATTAAATCTACATGAATTGGTCCAATAAAGTACCTACTACAGAGGATGGGGAAGAGAACAATGGTTTACTTTATAAAAACATGACATTGAAATAGGTTATTTTAAAAAACTCTGCTTCAGAGGGAAAATCTGTGATAGTAAATTCTTTAATATTAGTGTACTAACTTCAGTGATCATCTGCTGCTTTTTGCATAAATGGATGACCAGCATTATCATGCTAATAATCACAATGTATAGTGAGTATATATACACGCACGTACACAGTCTGTGTGTGAATTAGAACACATGAGCCACATGTAACAATGGAGATGTTAAAAACACCCCAACTGTGTATGTTTGAATGGCTTGTTCTGGAGGGCTTTTGCTTTCAGAAATTAAACTGCTTCGGTCAGTCATGAATATAACTTACCTATTGTTATACAATTTTAAATCTTAGTCAGAGTTTTGAGCAGACATAGAGCCCATTATAAAAAATAGAAGTGAAAATACCTTATAAATAATAGTCTGGACTAATGCTTGATACAAAAAAAGATCCAGGTGGAGATGAAGTAAGTAGCCATGTATTTGTTTAATTATCTGCACATGGTCTTCATCTGATAACAGGAATTAGGATAAATTTAACCAAAATAATATTCTCACATAATGTTCTACACAAACAATTTTAATAGGGTTTTTTTGGTTTTTTTTTTTTCCCCCTCCACTAAGAACATAAATATGAGATTTTGGTCTTTTTCTGTGTCTCAGAATTTGAGGTATCAACAGATGGACAGGGGGCTTTAGCACTGATTTTAAAATTTAAATTAATTTCATGTGAAATGGGATAAATACTAAAGTAGCCAATGCAGCATCTATCATCCTTACTCTTTACTATTTAGCTTTTTATTTTGTTATTTAGAAAGGTTAGAGAGTTTGTGTATTTTTAACAAAAAGATCGGTAATATTTGGCTTAGTGTATCTTGTCCAGAGGACAACGAAGCTGGGGAAGGGTCTAGGGCACAAGTCTTGTGAGGAGCAGCTGAGGGACCTGGGGTTGTTCAGCCTGGAGAAGAGGAGGCTCAGGGGAGACCTTCTCACTCTTGACAGCTCTCTGAAAGGAGGCTGGAGCCAGCTGGGGTCGGTCTCTGCTCCCAAGGAACAAGCGACAGGACAAGAGGAAACAGCCTCAAGCTGCACCGGGGAGGTTTAGGTTGGAATTGAGGAACGATTTCTTCCCACAAGGGTTGTCAAGGCCTGGCCCAGGCTGCCCAGGGCAGTGGTGGAGTCCCCGTCCCTGGAGGGGTTTCAAAGCCGTGGAGATGTAGCGCTGAGGCGGACACGGTGCGTTCCAGGTGCCAGGGAAACCCTGGAGGGCAGACTTTGGCGTGTTCAGGACACTGGTTGTGAGAGTCCCTTGGAAGACAGTCCTGAAGGGGAAAGGGGTCCAGGAAGGCTGGACATAGAGGCACAGGAGTCGCCTGTCCCCATGTGTTGTAAGACAAATTGGCAGGGAAGGCAACCAGCCTGGATGAACAGGGAGATTTTGCTGTGACTTGCAAATAAACAGGAGAGTTTACCATCTTTGAAAGAAAGGGCAGGCAACTCAAGAATAGTACGGGAATCTAGTTAGGTCATGCAGAGACAACATCAGAAAAGCAAACGTCCAGCTAGAATTCAATCTGGCCAGTGTCATAAGAGATAATATTAGGATATTAGAAAAAATATATTATTGGGATATTAGGAAAAATTTCTATACTGAAAGAGTGGTGAAGCATTGTAACAGATTGCTCAGGGAGATGGTGGAGTAACCATCCCCTGAGGTGTTCAAAAACCATGTAGATGTGACACTTCAGGAAGTGTTTTACTGGTCCTGATAATATTGGTTAGACGGTTGGACTTGATGATCTTAGAGGTCTTTTCCAACCTTAATGATTCCATGTTTCTATGGCTTGGTGGTGACCTGATAGTGCTGGGTTAATGGTTGGACTCAAAGATCTTAAAGATAATTCCAACCTAAACAATTCTGTGATTATTTCTAAGCCTCTTGAGTAGTAAGGAGAAAGGTAGGGGCAAGGTAACCCTCAGTGAAAGTCTGCTGAAGGATCCTGTGGGATCTGCACTGAGTATGACAGTGTCTCGAATAAATTCTGTCATCTCAGCAATTTGAACCTACTTGAAATGAATCAAGTTGTGACCTGCAGATGTCACAGATTTTGGTGTTTATCCAGCTTAAGCTGAACAAAAGTGTGCTGGGAACAAGGCAGAACATAGTATACAGATATTACAGGACTTCTTAGTCCATGCTTCTCTAGCTAATTAATCAAATGCTGTCTTTTGGAGAGAGTATAAATCAGTTCTTCAAAGAAATGTCTTGTGTTCTGTTCTACAGAGTGCTTCCCCAGACTAAAACTCCACATGAAACTAATGTTCATAGTCACCAATCACTCTGCTTAGAGAGAAAAGTCTCTGGTTCTTATGCAAAAAATCCTCCCACTCCATGGTGTTTTACTGTGTCATTTCAGACATCTGTCTCTAGTCTATGTATTTTAATGTCAATAGAATATGCTTCTGTTTTTTATCCCTAAACTTTTTGGCAAAGTGATCAGTTGGCCATCTGATAGACTCAGTCCAGTTGCCTGTCAGACTTCTCAAGTTGGTGACTCCATCTGGAAGTGAAGGCAGGAAAGCTGACTGAAAATAAGTTTTAGTTTGATTTTTTGACTCTTTAACCTTTTCGACGAGTTCCACCCATGACTTCAAGCCAGCCTGAAGAAAGACCAGGTGATTACTTTGTGATCAGAAGAGCAGCACTGAAGGATTTGCCTGAGGCTTAGAACACTGATGGTTGGATAAAACTCAACAAAGACCATGGCCCCAAAAGGCTGCTGAGGCTGGATCTGCTGTAGGCTCATGTGCTTAGAGGAAAGGTCAGGCAGTTGTGGAAGCATGAGCAGCAGGCTGCCTGCCTCTCAGCTCTGTGCCTGGCTGTGGTCAGAAGCTGAGTGGGTCGCAGAAAGGGTCAATACAGAAATGAGTTCACTGATTCCTCTTTTCTTGAGGCCCATATTCCCCAGAGAGGGGAGCAGGTGGCTGTGCTGTTGCTAACAAACAACCAGAGCTCTAAAGCGAGACTCCTGCATGATCACGGTGGGACAGGAAGACCTGGTCTAAAAGTCTGCCCCCACCCTTCTTTTAAACAAAGTTGTTCATTTACATTAGGATGAGCAGAAAGTAATTCTTTCTTTATTCTTCTCTTGATTCCGGTATATTTCTTGGAAAAAGAGTATTCCTCGTAGCATCCTAGTACATCTCAGCCAGTCACCCTGGTAGGAGTGGCTAATTGTTTCTATTGGTAACGACTGAAATACCAGAAAAGCTTTTTAGCCTTGATTTATGAGAGAAACCAGTAGAGCATAGTAGTGGTTTCACTTTCAGTAATTCTCATCTCTGCCTTCTCTCATCTGAGTGCAGTTAGGAGCATAGACAGGTGCCTTCAGCATAGCCACAGCCTTCAGCAGTGGCTTCCACAAGGAGTGATTCCACAGTAAATGGTGGAGAACTCCTGGTACTCCTCTTGAGCTTGTTGTAAATACAGTAGCTTTTGTTTAATTGAACATCCTACTTCTAAGATTGTGTAGCTGAAAGATAGATTAATTAAACTGCCAAGTCAGTCAGCTTTTCAGACTTTTAGCTTAATAAACTTACTTTGTTACTGGTCTTTTTTCCAAGAGATACAATGGAATTGACTTAAAACTACTGCAAGAGATAAACACTTTTCACCTGGGGACAAATTTGTCTTCTAAATAAAACTAATCTATTGACGAGAATACTCTCGTAGTCTGAAATTGTGTTTATCTTCTTAATCCTCTTAATCATGCTTTTAAATATGAATTGTGCAGTTAGCCATTGCAGGAAAATCATTGGAAGATGTTTGTCTGATTGTCAGGGAAATTCTGCAAGATTTTTCAGTATGCTACTTGAACATGGCAGTTGGTCAGAATTTTCTTATTAAATCCCACTCTGACCATAATTGCAATTTTCTTGAAAGATGAAAAAAAAAAAAAAAAAGGAATAGATTTTTATATACTACTGTTTTCCCTTTCAGTAACCTCAGCATTTTTAAGCAATTCTGCATTTTCCGTTGTTGTTGTTCTCTGTGTCCTCTTTCCTTAAATGAATCATATGAGATATTTTAAAACGTATTGGACTGGCAAACTAGAAACTGAAGAAAGCTTCCTTCTCTGCTGACACAACTGAGTCAGAAGGAATCACTTTCAGTGGGTGAGTTGTGACCCAGCCTGTCACTGGCTTCTTTTCTGAATCAGCTAAATAGCAGATACCTCTCAAAAATGTTAGGAAATGATGAAGTTGAGAACACTACCTGTTTTCATGTAAGCTACTGAACAGCCACCAGCAGATAGTGTTTTATATTCCATCATTTCCTGACTGATGGTTACGAATATAACTGGGAAGGCACCTTCAAATGGGTTAACTAAATTAATGTTTATATTTTTTACATCTACTGTCTGGTCCCGCTCTGGTTTTATTTCTTGATTAGGTTTGAAGGGATGAAGTGTTTATGGCAGTTTCTGTTATTTCTTAGGTCTTAAGTAAAAACTGAATTGCAGCTTCTGTTGCCAATTAAAATAATAATGTTGGGACAAAAAATATGAAAATTATTTAGTTCTCATGAAGTTCTCTGAGTGCAAATGAAGGCAGAATTTGGATAGATTTTGTGCAGCTTCTGTTTATACGTTGTAACTGCAGTTTTACTACTATCGTCTCAACATGGAGCTCTGACAAAAACTGAACCTGCTGGAAAGGTATTGTTTGTGGTGAACTTAGGAGAGGCATTGAAGTCAACATTTTCACGTAAGAATAATACTGGGCAATGACAACAATATTCAGCAAAACACAATTTGCACTTTTTTGGAATCTTACTATTTGTGTTTGAAAAATATACTAATTATTCACTCAGGGTAAAGATTTGAGCTTCAATTAAATTTCAAATCTGTGTTCTGATTACCTTGGTCTGACTCAGAAAACTGTTGTAATTCCTTACACAAGTGACTTGTGTAGGGAAACTGTAGATGACCTAAAATGCTGTTTTTCTTCTGGATAAATGAATGGATATGTGGGCAAGGGGAATGGCTCCAGTGATTGGAGGTCTTTATCACAAAAAATATAGGTTTTAGTGACCACAGATTTGCTTGTATGTCAGTAGGTGAAGTGACAAAGTGGGTCTTTGGAATAGAAATGGCCTATCAGATAGGTTTTAGTTGTACATTCATGTGAGATCTCACTGGCCAGAGTGGAACATATGGCTACACTGTTCTCTTTTGCACTACTATATATGCAGTATATACAGTGAAAAAACAAAAATGTAAAGGAACAGTGCGTATTGTGTAAAATATGAACATGGCCAGAGGTGCTCTGTCAGAATAACAGCTTTGTCATCAAAACCAGCCGTGAGCATTGTTTCTTTTGCCACCCTTAGGTCAGTGTGTGGAGGCCATTGGTAACTTGTTTTTTTCTGCTAATGACTGCGCGCAGGTACTTGTGGGCTCTTGGCCTTCATACGTGCGCGGCAAAGGTTTTAAAAAGCACTCTGGTGCCTTGAAATGACTTCTTCTCGGAATGAGTGTCTGTGGCAGTGCTAAATGTTTCCTAGCAGAGGAGCGCCATAGGCACTTTTAATTGAATCTAGGAGCTGATAGAAAGAGGCACACTGTAGGCTGAAATCCTGCTGTCTAGCTGCAGTGCAAGTCGAGCAGACAGAGACGGCAAAATTCTCTGGCATTCAGTAAACCCTCTAAGAGGTCTCCAAAGGGACTGCTTCTAGGAGTTGAACCGTAACCTCTTCCTCTGTGGGCATCAGAGTCTCTGTCTCCCTGCAAAAAATTACGCTAGCCAGTGCTCTAAACTTGATGTTGCTTATGACACTGGCATCTGTCCCTTGAGAGGTAAGATTAACGTGCTAATCTGTTTCGTAGAGGTGATAAAGAATGCTGTTGTCTTGCTGGGATAGCTCACTGGCTTGCTAGTAAAGGGTTTTCTATACTGTCATCACTACAGCGATGCATATAAGGTACCCCCATCTGTCAAAATATAATTGTTGGTCTGACAGTCCATGTTGTGAATTGCTTGGGAGAAAAGCACTGGTGGTATTGTGATTGTAAAGGGAAAGAATCGGGGAGTCTTAATTGCTGCAGGTAACTTGTAAGTAAACAATAGAATACTGTATATAAGTCTTTGCCTGCAGGTAGTTTTCAGGTGCCTGAAATTTTGTCAGAGGGATTGGAAATGTTCTCCCGGGATTATTTTTCTGTGTGTGGACTTGTTTCTAATTAAATCCTACACTGTTGAACAAAATAGTCAGTGCTCTTTAGTAGATGCTACAGGTAAGATTTTTCAAAAGCAGACTTTGGAAATTTTGTAAATATAGCTGGCATTGTTTTGCTGAAATTTTCTGCTCTAGAAAATAAGGAAGGATTTATTTTTCCAGGCTTCACTACTGAGTACAAAATGAGGTATTTTGATGAAGGAGATCAGGACATGATTCATGTCACTTATCCATAGCAAAGATGCATCCAAATAGCTACTTTGCAATGAAAACCAAAATATTGTTATGTTATCTGCAAAGTTAATGTAATGAAGTTGGAGAAGAAATTTGTCTGTTCACGTCCTACGGCTGACCCTGGAAATCTGGGGGGGACCCTTCTCTCTGAAGCGTTGTGTCAGGCAGATCTCATTAGAATTCATAAAAATTGAACTTTTTCCATTAAATGTTGTAATTCTGACAAATGTATTGACATAAGTAACAATTTGGGCCATCTTTTTGGTGCTATTTGAATCAAGACAGTCTATGAGAATCAACTTCCTATACTTATATAATACTTTTCAGTAAAATTGGAAAGCTGTGTTCCTGGCCTGTCTAGAGAGCTCTCAAGATTTTCAGAACAAGGAGAAGTAACTCTTCCTAAGTGCACTGCAGAAGTCTATTTTCCTGACTACACTGGTATAATTTTGAAGAATTGGAAGCAGAGTGATGGGATATCAGAATAACCCACATAGTCTAAATGTCCATGTACCAGTTGGTGTTTATTTTTGCTTTAAGCCACACACTACTCAACTAAAATTTTTCTACCTATACATTCTGCTGTTTTGAGTGTAATGATTGGGAACATTTGTAGTCATTTCTATTCACTTCAAAGTTGGTAACTTCATCAACTCTACATATGCCAGACACTGTTTTACAGCATCTGGCTGTTAAGCTGTTTAATCTCCCTGGGAGAATCTTGGTTTAAATCCATGACTAACAATCATATGAAAATATGTCCAAGACAGATGCCTTTCAACTTGTATAGCTTTTGATATCGGGGTGTATAATGTTGTCAGTTTATTCCTCAGAATTCTCCAAGTAATTTAGAATTCCCCCCCCCACCCCCCGAAACAAACATGGCTTAAATATATAAATTACTTAGCTGTGTTTTAGACCTCAAGTAAGATGCTACTTGCTGCTGTGGTTTCATCTTGAGATCTTCAAGACAGAGTATCTATGGCATTACTACTTTTGTGTTTGAGAGACATGCTGCTTGGACACTTGTGTTTGTGGAGAACGTAACTATGTGCATCTTGATAGTTGGAAACAACTATAAAAAGCTAGTATATATACATGTATTTCGCTAATTCCAGTGGATAAATCAATTTTAATTTAAGTTGCTGAGAAATTCAGTGAACATCATAAAAAAATTAGTCAATATCTAGTATTATTGTTACTTTTCTAATGGTAGTTCTTTAAAAAAATAAATAAAACTTCAATGTGTACCTAGTTTCTAGATTCTAAAATTTCACTTTCCCATTTTAGAATAATCTTTACTGTTTTCCTAGCTGTGCTGCAAAGGGGCTTTTACCTCACTGAGAACAGCATGACTATTTGTTTGGGAATACCAGGAAACTTGATCTATGCTACACTTAAAACAACATAGAACTTAATGGGGAGGGAGGAATAAATACTTTTTAGAGAAAAAAAAAAAGGGTGGGGAGGGGTGTTTTATTTAAAACTGTTTGAATTTTCATTACCTCATGTAATTAATTTAAAATTTTCAAGTTTTTTTTTTTAAAGATGGAAAATGATTTTTTTTAAGTCAGAAAATGATTTTTTTTATGTTGATCTCCATTTCTAAAACTACTTAGCTTTTCATTCTTTACCTCTTAGTTATTCTCTGCCTTGTTTTTTCTTGCCCCAAAGAAAAGTTTTGCTAAAATGTTCACAAAATTGATTTTCATTTTTAAAAAAAGGAAAATAAGAAATAGGATTTTTTTTAAACTTGCAACTCTGTTTTTCCCCTTATTAAGGAAACCTCTTGCCTGCAAAAATGAACAAATATCCATTTTTCTTAGTTCAGCATTTCGTATTAGGCATTCATATTTCATTTGTTTGTCTTCATCATGTTATCACTGCTTCCCATTTCCACTCAACCTTCCAGTAGTATCCTTTCCAATAAACCAAAGTAAAGAGTGAAGGTGAGGGGAATGAGTGGACAAGAACTTCTTACTCTTTTATACCAACAGCTTTTCGGTGGGTTGTTTGTTGTTGGGTTTTTTTAAGTTCTGTGTTCTACCAGAGCTGTAGAGAAAATAAGCCTTTTGAATAGTCTTGTAAAATACTGTTACCCTGTTCTCACTCTGATAATTTTTTACTTTTTTGTATATACTAATAGAGATACAGTTCTTGTTAGTCACCAGCATTTGAATTTAAAGATACGACCTCAAAATGATTGTTAAATTTGTTATTTTAAATCCTGTTAGAAATCATATTGTATACCAGGTATTCTGTAAACCTTTTTCATTCACTGAATATTAGCTAAAGCTAAAGTAATTTCTTTCTCACTGTACATATATCTATAGTCTTTTAATGTTGGTTACTGTATTCTAATCTTTATTACCAGTCATAATAGATGTTACAGATTTGTGTTGTGGGTCTTAGTACGAGACCAACAAGGCTCATGCTAATGCTGTCTAGACTGTTTCTATTTAAATTGTGCGAATGTGACCTACTTTCATCTCTGTCACTGCATCTGCAGATTCTCCTCTTCATGTCGTATTAATTTGGCCAACTTTAATGACTGTCCTGCCTTATTAGCTGGACTTGCAGGACACATATGGGAGACCTCACCCAGGCCAAAACTCATTTCTCAGTCATGCCAAGAATGTGTCACTGTATTTATCCATCCCTTTGTGACACACTGATCTCAAGTAAATATTTCTTACGGTTACTATTAATGGTTGCTGAGATATGTTTTGCTAAGTTTAACACCATCACTTAATGATGGTCTGTCCATCTCTACTTTTGAGTGACTAGTACCCATTCTTGTGCATGCAGATGCATAAGAAACAAGAACTGAATTTTAATGCTGACTCATTTTTTGAGTATTGAAAAGAAGAAAATCTTTCAAATTGTGTCTTGGTGCTATATTTGATTACAGCTTTTGGCAGAGTCCAATGCCCTTTTGTTCCTTTGTAAATGGAGAGATTTCTTGAATCTTACTCATTGCTATTTGCTGGTTTTCTTAACATTTATTAGCTAGTTAGTAATGTAGAAAGCATGTCAACATATTTCACTAAAGAAAACTATAGTAGACATAAGATGTTACAAATAGCTGTCCACAAAGACAATTCACTGTTCAGATCCTCTGGAATATCTCAGAAATTTTATAGTTAAATTCCCCCAAACTCTTCTTAAAATAGTCCAGTATTATCAGATTCAATTCTGCTATTCCTTTCATAAGCAAAACTGCAAATACTAATGTCTGCACGGTATGGAACATAATTTTTCTTAATTATGACTAAAGAAGATAAAAATGCCTCAAGTTACACAATTAATAGGTTAAGTTAACAACAATAAATTTTATGGGTACCTCCTTATTTGCTCTTTCTGCACCCACACGTATCTGTTCTTATTTTGTATACTTAGGGGTGGTTTTCAAGGGGTTGTAGAGTGAAATTGTTACATCTTCAGATGGTAAATTTGGCATTCTGCAAAATCAGAAAAATGTCCTGAAAGTTAGGTGCTTTGGCATTTACCTAGTCTTGAACATGCCTACATGGATTGCAAAAAAAAAAAAAAAAAAAGAAAAAAACTGTTTGTGGCTTTGGATGAGCAGAAAGCTTAAATATAAAAGTGATGTGGAGCTTCAGAAAGCAGATTGTGAAAACTGTGAATACTCCTTGTCTACTCCCTTGTTCTAGGTATGGTCACATGTTATTAGAAGATTAGTTTACTTGCACATTATTCAGATATAGGAGTTATTAAACATACAGTCTACTGCTATCACTGGGAAGTCTTCATCTCATCAGAACATAGGATCATAGGATGGTTTGGGTTTAAAGAGACCTTAAAACTCACTGAGTTCCAAACCCCCTTCCTTGGACAGGGACACTTCCCACCAGACTAGGTTGCTCAAAGCCCCATCCAGTTTGGATGTGAACACTTCCAGGGATGGAGCATCCACAACTTCCCTGGGTAACCTGTGCCAGTGTCTCACCACCCTCAGAGATGAGGTAATCCTCTGTACAAAAGGTTCATACAAGAACTATAGACTGTTTAAATACTCAGGCAGAATTTAAGTGGTTTGTAAAGTTTTTAGGCCCTGTGTTGGATTTCTGTACTACTGTGTATTGTACTGAAGGGGTAAAGTAGAAACTCTGTGACAGTAGGAGTCCATTTTCAGTTTGAATTTATTATGTAGTAACTGAAATGTGTACTGTATTCAGGACAGAGTTGTCTTCAGCACACAGTGCACAGTTGTCTTCATTACTTTGCTGTCCAAACTCAAGAAAAAGGAGAGTATACTAAAATTAGAGAATTAGCAAATTTTCATACAAATGTTTTTAGTACTTCAGTGCTTTTTTTTTTTTGAGATTATTACTCCTTCTTCTTGTAATTCGTTTTATTTTTTTTCTTTTCTTTGTGAAGAAGTGCATTTAATGTGAATATTTTCAATAGAGATCTTTTTGAATATGAAACAGAGCTTCTGTGAACATAAGTAAGTGTCTCATTGTGTGAGGGTTGTATTTGGACTAGATCTTCTGAAAGTGAATGTACATTTTCAATTAGCTATGACTCACAGAGCATTAGAACTCTTCAGTGAATTAGTTTAATTGTATATAAAACCCGAGAAAATATAAGGCTTAGAGTAACTTTTCTAATAACAGAAGGAAAGCTTTCCTCCGTAGTTAAAAAGCCTCTGTCATGTTAACGTTACCACGTTAACTTAACAAACTGAAATTTTTAAAGCATTTATTTACACAACTGCCCTTGAAGCTGAAAGTCTCCCATTGACAGGACTCAGGACTGAACCCTAACAAGTCTGAAAGGTTCATTGAAGTAGTTCAAGAAATATGAGATTTAGTAGGAAAAGGAAAGCTTTCCAAATGCAAACCTAGGATGCTAAGGAAGTTGTGTTTTTTTAACATCTGAGCTCTCAATACCCTGAACAACCTTGGATTTGGGAGTTGGCTTTTAGGAAAATGTTTTTCAGAAAGAGATTTTGGGATGAACTTGATGATTTTGCAGTGATTTTATTGGTTAGGATTGTAGGTACCGAAGGTAAAGTTATAATAAATACTAATACTTATGAGAATTGCAGAGAACATAAGATATTCAGAATTCTTTTCCTCTGTACTTTTTTGGGAAAGAGTTGTTCCTTTTTGTGTCGAGCACTCTGCAAGAGCCAATATCAGAAGCTTTTCATAATTTCCCAGAGCAGTCTAGAATGGTTGAGTTTACAAGGATATATCGGTTTTCATTAGTTTGTTTTTGAAAGAAATCTACAAAATGGAAAACAGTTTAGACTTCTATCCTGTACAGGGAGAGCTGCAGCTTCCTCAGCTGATAGCACCATAATGTAAATGCGATGCCAGTTGAATGTGATATATATTATTTTTCTATATATGCCTATTCAGATAGATTCACAAACTATATACTCATGTCTTGTAGTTTTTTTATGATCAATGATGATGTAATGAATTGAGTAACAGTAAGTTAAGGACATTTGTATTTTGCACTTTCTCCCCACAGACATTTTACTTATTAAAACTGAGTTTTAGAGAGCATGTGCTATTCATTCTATTTAGGATTAAAAGATTCATGCATTGTAAGTGCTGACTGAAAAAGCTTGCACTGTAGGATGATACTCGGCACTAATGCTTTGATCAAGCAATATACTTAAAGAGATTTTCAAATAGGGTTTTTTTTTCTTTTTTTTTTTTTTTTCTCCTAATAAAACCCACACTGGCATTTTCATTGGAATGACAAAGACATCATTGCAAGTAATGGTTATTTGTACCTTGTCATGAATCAACATTGACACTTTTCAAATGTAGCATGAGGAGTTGGAAATCATCAGTCTGAGTCATACGCAGTGACATTTTTCTCTCCTATCTTCACTTTTTGCTGTAATAGATATAATGTTTAATCCTCTCTTTCCCAAATTGCTGATCCAACTTAGAAATCTATTAAGAGATCTGGGTGTCTGGAATGCATGGTCAGAAGATTGGTATGAGCAAGGATATGATTAAAGGGGTGTTATGTGGTTCTCATCCTTGAAAGACCCACTCCTGTGTTTAATACAGTTGCTTCAAATGAGGAAAAGGAATAGAAACCAAACAAAGTAAAATTAGATGGAAAATCATAGTGGTAAGTACAGACAGAACCATCTGAATAATAAAATAAGAGCTGTGTTGCTGGAATGACTTGGCAGTTACTTAACACTGAATCTGACAAAGCAATGCAGAATACGATGTAGGAAATAGTCCCAAATTACTTAAGGATGTGGACAAAACATTTCTAAATGGATTGACATTTTAAGAAGTAGTTTTTAAATCTTGTTTTTGCAATTAATAAGTTAATTTATAAGTGCAGATTGTGTATCTGTTACTGAATAGGATACTGAAGCTTTTGAAAGGGTTTACATTTTCACCTCTGAATTTGTGCAAAGCTTCCTCATTTTGAAAGAGACCAAACATAAATGGGCACATTTTTTTTATGCAGAGATACAAAAATAATTGAACTTACAACTCATCCCTTTTACTACCAAACCAAAAAGTAAAAATATTCTCTGGTCAAATGAAAATATAATTTTCTCTTTTCTATTCCTACTAAAACCAAACCCTGAAATGCAATGTTATAGTTTGTTCAGGATTCCTGAGATTTTTAATAATATTTTAAAATCATCTTCAAAAATGAGCTACTACATGTGATGACAATGAGGAGAAGGAACATCTAGAAAAATGACATTCCAGAAAGAACTGAAACAGTTCACCTTGTGAAAGGGAGAGAAGAATGAGGGGTGGAAACAGGGGCACAATAAACATTTTCATCACAGGAAAAGTTGTTGGAGACTCCTGCTAGTTGTGAGCAGGATATGTAGTGGGTGTGCACTGTAGCAAATTTGTCTATATTTAGAATTGAGAATCACTTGCTAATAAAGACACCAAAATATTGAACCATAAAATAGTAATAAATTATCCATTACTGAATTGCTTCTGAACAAGTTAGAGTGCCTATCAAAAAGGATGACAGTTTACCTTCAGAAAGAGGTATAGTGAAAAAAATTGCCTCACAAGGGCATGATTTTCTAAAGAAAAAATAGAGTAGGTGGATTCTAAAGCCAAGGGGAAGTCTATTTTTACACTCAAACCTTATAAACTTACTTTATTTCTAAATTTTAATGTTTTTGTATTGATATTCAAAGTGCAAACCTGTTCCTAGTTTTGAAATTGTGAACAAATTAGTTTGCACTTCCTCTCTTACTTGAAAATGATTGTATTTCTGCTTTTTACAGCCTCTCTTCAGACTCTCACAATATATAACAGCAGTGATTTTCCCATAGATTGCAAGAATGACTTGTTTTCCTTAAACAGCAATAAGATAAATTAATTAAACTGGGAGCTTACACTTAATGACAATCACTTTCAAGAGGCAAATAAACTGTTCACGGTCATGTGGGAGACAGTCCATGAGAATGAAGTATAAGAATGTCACTAAAGCTCTCTGAGCTAAACACACTGAAATTTTTGCCAAGGGAAATTAATTAATTTCCCCCCGGGACTTACTTCATGCGGGGTATTAGAACATGGCCAGTCCAACAAGGAGATGTATGCAAATTCAAAGGCAGGTTGCTGCTTTGTACAGAGGGAAACAATTGAACATTTATGGGATACCCTTAAATGTGTTTTCCCCCGATCTTTTCTCTTTGAGTGGCAACTGAAGTGCAGAATAATCTACTGAATTAAATGAAGGTGTAAATGATGCAATTCCCTAGACCTAGACTGGAGATTTTTTGGTATCATGCAGAGCACAGATTTCCTGGGCTTGATAGCAAAAGTAAAACTGTGCTGGCTTTACTGATGTGAAGAAGCAGGTAGGACTTTACTGAAATGTTTCAGGGGAAGGATATACATCCCAGGGATGGCAACAGATCAGCTCATGAAGTTTTACAGGGCAGCTTTCATCTGTATTAGTTTGGTAAAGATTGCAGTCTCATATCAGGTAGATGGGCTAGTCTGTGTGGAAGTTTACTAATCATAGTCACATAATGGTTTGACTCAGAAGGGATCTTTACAGCTCATCTAGTCCAACCCCCTGCAGGGAGCAGGGACATCTGCAACTAGACCAGGTTGCTCAGAACCCTGGCCAACCTCACTTGGAATTGACCATCTCTCTGGGCAACCTGGGGCAGGGTCTCATTACCCTCATCACAAAAAATGTCTTCCTTCTCTCTAGTCTGAATGGTCCCCTCTTTTAATCTAAAACTATCACCACTTGTCCTGTCCCAACAGGCCCTGCTAAAAACATGGACCTGTAGTCTTCAAAAGGTTTGGTTCCATGCTGACAAAGGGAATAAACAACATTTAATACTATGAGGCTCTCACACTCCATTGCAGAGCAATTGTACAGCTCTTAGTAGTGTCATTGATAAAATGGTTTTGGTTTTAGTCTCTTTGTGTCAAATTCACATGGCATTAGTATTTCTTCATTTTTTCCTGTAGCTTTCTAGTAACTTGAGAATTATTCAAGGATTAAACAGTTTGCCTGTATCACAATTTAAGATAAGCCTGGAAAATGTAGGAAATGCCTGCATAAAATGTGTGCTTTATAATTTAAGGGCATGCAAATATTTGAGCGTGCAGCCTTTTTTCCCCCTGCAAAGTGCCATTACATAGCAACATTCAAGTGCCATTAGGTTGGTATTGAAGGCAAGGAGAAGATCAAGAGATAACTCATGTATTTGTTGAGTTTAACTAGAATGGGGGACATGCAATTGATTTACATGATTTGAACCCTTTGGAACTTGAATTGCCATCAAGGTGACCATGTGGAGGTTTGCATTTGCATATTCTTAAATCTAGAAAGCTTTCTTCCCCTCTCCTCTGTTTTCTTCTGTTGCCGTGAATGAAGCTTTTTTTTTTTGCTTTAACTCGTGCAAATGCCATGAACGCTTAAGAGAGGTCAGTTTATAATGCTATGCAGGAAAGTTAGTCTTAGACCTCATGTGAAAACTGTGATTCTGTTAAGGCTCTTTAATTAACTGTTATTTGGAGAGCTGAAGACAAACACAAGACAAACATCCTAACATTTTAAATAAGCTGTTTGATATAAATCATGTATTCTTCTGCATTTTCCATCACTGTCTTCTTGACTGAAACCTGTACAAAGGAAGTTCATTACAACACGAAATAAAAGCTCCTTTTGGAGGTCTTTACCATACACAGTTGTTCTTGTAAACAGGTAATAAGAAATGAAAACAATTGTATCTTCCTTTTGTTCTAGTTTCCTAATCAGTTGGTTCTCCAAGTTTCCTTAGTGCTGTGACAGTGCTGGCAGGCAGTATAGACAGACTTTGAGACATCTCTATTGCTTGTCTGAACTCTGGCACAAGAATGGCAGTTGTCAGGAAATACCTCAATTTCTATGCTGATCGCTAGCAGAGTTTTCGTGTCTTCTGATAATTTCATCTTCTCTTTCCTCATATGAAACCCATTAAATTTTGTCACTATCTTCGAGTTATTTTCTCTAGGTTAATATTTACAGCCATATTTGCATGGAAAATTTGTTCTTAATCTGCTTGCAGGTAGCAAGTGAAGAAAGCATGTGTCTATGCACGCATTTATGCATGTATGAAAAGAGTAGGTGGAAGTATAGATGACAGACATTCTTCATAGGTGAACAGATAATTCAGCTTTTCTAATGCAGGTAGTTCTGACAGTCATTAAGTGGACTTGCTTGAGCAAGTCAGGTAGGAACTATCCAATAATACTCATAAATATCTGAGAATTAATCTCTAGGACAGACTCAGCCTCCCATTTCAATAGACATGCACATGTTTGGGCTCTTGTAGGTGTTAAGTCTTCACTAGATGTGCCCTGAGCTACCTGCTCTATTTAGACCTGATTTGAGCAGGAGACTGGACTGGAGGACCCCTGGAGTTCCCTCGCAACCGAAATTATGACTACTTTAATTTACTTCAAGTCTCCCTACAAGGAAATTTAATCTGTCCCTTGTAAAGATTAATGAAAATAACCCAAAAAACCCAGAATGCTGTAGACAAGAGCATCACATACCAAAATAGTCTTGTTTTCTCTCTCCTTTATTTGTCTTTAACTTACTTGTTTGTTCCATAAAAAGTGTTAAGATAGGGGGTTTTAAAACCAAGTTTTGCTAGAAGGCATTGAATAACAATGTGGAATGTTATGAAAAATTAATCATAGATGGCACAGGGCTTAAGGGAAATGGATTTGTTAATGAAGATATAAATATATAAATGCTTTCTAATTTTCAGTTTGATATTCTTCCTGAACTTCCCATACCACCTTTGCCAGCAGCCACATTGTCCTCAAAGTATTCACTGAGGTAAGAAATGGTCATGCTATGAGGATTGTGCTTTGTGCTGCTTAGACCATAAAATTCCCGATCAAATTAGAAAATTCACTTCGGGTCCTTTGGTATCACCACCTTTTGTATAACAATAAAAAAAATGACAGCGCAGTGGTTGAATTCTACTTTTATGATTGCATTTTGCCTACTAAAATTTTAAAGGAAATGGAACAGGAATGCCAGTTCTTGTTCTTGGTGTGAAAATTCTGTGTGGTACAACTGTGTGCCATTTACCAGGAGATACGAGGCAGGTACGTTTGGTGGTCTGCTGAATGGTTCCTAGGTGATGGTTTTAGACACACTGTGATGAAAAGACCTTCATGAATACAACTTAATGAGGTTTTCTGATAATTTAAAGGTAATAAACCTAGCAGTTTAGGTTTTGTGGGTTTTTTCTTTATATTATGATGTTATTAACAAATTGTTATTGTTGATAGGGGGGCATGATCATTATCTCCTCTGTTAGTGGTTTCCTAGGAAATTCTCTTCACCTCAATCATTATTGCTCAAACTGTTGCTCTAACAAGAAAGACTACAGTGTGATTTGTATCCTGTTATCTGCTGTGTTCTAAAGGGAGTATATTAGCATGAGTGAAGTCTAGATAAGGTCTGGAAGTGCTGGTACCAGCTGCTAGAAGGTCTCACCCAGGGCTGGTTGCAAGGGCGCTACCATAACACTTCCTGGCCTGATAATTAGGCTTAGAGAATTATTTCTCTGAATTGCTGCTAAAGTCTGACTTACAGTTTTTATTCTTAACTCCCAGTCAGAAGTTTAATTTAAAAATTTTTCAATTAAAAAAACCTGCAGCACAACAAAACCAAAACTCTAACCAGAGAGTGCTGCTGTATATGGGGAAAGAAGGCAGAGAGAAGCAGAAAATTTGAAGAGGTTACCTCAACATCACAGTCCTTTGAAAGACAGGTGAGGGGTGTAAAATCAATTTGCTTATTGTGATTTCATTTTCAGCAAATACTCGAGGAAGCAATTTTTTAGTGGAAGTAGCACATATAGCTTGTTTATATAAACTGATTTTCAAAGATATAAAACCTATTTTTTAGTTATTTATAGCTGTAACTTGATATTTTTTTGGTCAAGAAACTCAGACTGCCTTCTTTGTCTAGTTAACTCCTGTTGTCTTTGTGTGCTTAAACATGATGCCTCTATTGGAATCTCCTTCCATCACTGCCTTATTTCTTTATGTTCTTCCTGGCTGATTTTAGATTTTTATATCTATGTCTTTTCTGAGCTTGCAGATTCTACCACCTCTTACTAACCTTCTTCCTCAGCGCAAAGGCTTGTGCCCTCACCCCTACGCGTACAAATGTTTGTGTGTTGGACCCATTCTTTGTTCAGATCACTTTCTCCACAACTAGATACATGTGGTTAAATAATATTTAGTGAATACTTTACATACAGACTTCTGACTCCTTCTTAGGAAGCCTTTACCAATAAGTCTGGGTTTGCAAGGAGTGGATTTTATTGGTCGGTCGTAACCAGTTGATGCTCCCCTGGCTTGTGCTGCCAGGGCTGTTCCACCAAGAGCAGCAAACCCGTGCCTGGGTTGTGACAGCAGTGTATCTCCCAAGTGACCCGCGCCTCTGCAGTCCCTCTCAGTGCTGCTCGGCACTGATAATGTGCATGCTCTCCACTGTGTGTTATGACAGCCTGAGTGACACACCATGCAATGAATAATAATGTGTCATAACTGCAAGGAGATGGAACTTCTAGCACTTCTAGCACCTTGCCTAACAAACTCCTCGACACCCACAGTTTTGTGACAAAGGGCTGGGATATATTTATATACTTGCTCTCATTTAACCAAAGCAGAAATCCTTGCCATCCTAGAGCTTAGCATACAAACTCTTCACCAGCATGGTTGCCCTATAAATATCCCACTTAAATACCTTACAGAACCAAATCCCAAAGGTGGGCATGGCTATAATATGGAACAAGCCCAGAGTAAACATCAAGCAGTTTGCTAAAAGAATGTGTAAGATGCAGGGATTTGGAGTTTTCTGCAGCAAGGTAGGGAAGCAGTATCTCAGATGTTTTATCTGTCTTAATATTAGCATATTCTGGAAATATATTTGAGTCTGTAGTACATTGTGTAACACATTTTCTCTCTGCATAGAATCACCCCAGTCATTATGACAAGTTTTTGTTTGGCTTGGGGGTTTGGTTTGTTTCTCACTGACCATCAGGCTTAATGACTGACTCATAGTCCTGCCATAGATTGCCTCCCACCCAATACCATAGTGACAAGCTGCTGGTTTTCTTCTGTTAGTAAGGAATAGAAATTAAGTCTTCTGAAAAATGGGATAGCCACAGATATCTTGGTATGATTAAGCTGCTGTGAATTGTGCTAACCACCTGTGAGAGATAGTTCTTAACCCCTGCAAGCTTACACATGGACTTTAAATGTATAGCACATTGTTTTCTCTTATATTAGCAAGCAAACAGTGTTCTCATTTGAAAGATGGAGATGTATGGGAGTTAGGTGATTAATGTGCTTAGACAAAATCTGTAAATCACAGAATATTCCAAATCCACATGTTTAAGCACCTGAATACCTTTTTTAATCTATCCTAGAGCTTTTGTTTGTAGCATCAAACCAGGTTTAGTGATGTTTCAACGTTGTTCAGAAAAGTTTCTGCTGAAGAATTTCTGCAAGCTCAAGTCCTTATGTGAAGAATAAGAACTTCTTATCTTAAACGCATTAATTTAATGGGAACAATGCCAATGACACGCTGCCTACAAACAAACAGAAAATCCTAGACTGTTGAGTTCAAGGACCAGTCTGCATCCACCTCGTTCCAGTGTATTCTTTTGTAGATTGAACAAGCGTTTGCGTTGCGATAACTGTGAGCTACATTATTTTAGAATAAATATCTGTGAAATTTTCTCTGTTTTACGACACGGATGTTTGAAAAGTTCTTTTTTGAAAAATATCCATTTCTACAATGGTTTTGACCATTAAGAAAAACCCATGCCAATAACATTTAAGCATTACCGTATGTCATGATAAACATGGATGTAAACAGATACATATGTACATCTGTATAAAAGGCAGAAACGAATCAATCCTGGATTCTTACATCTGTGCTGGTCACACAGGAAACGAAACAGCTATTTCAGTGTAGTTCTGTGATTTGAATATCTGTTTGAATTCTTAAGAGAATGTTAAGGGAAAATACTTGAGTAAAAATAGCTTTGAAACCATTTATTTATTGATTATTTATATCAGTAAATATCAATTGATATATTGATTTTCTTTCTTTGTTTTTATTTTCCTAAGAAAACTGCAGGAAGGGGCAGTAATTAAAAAAAAAACAAGCCAACAAATTATCAGAATAGGAGTACTTTGATATTACAAGTATTTTTGTTTTAAACCTAATGTGTCTTTAATTACCATATTTCAGGAAAAAGTTTTTAATATGAAGTTGAACCTGTTTTGTAACCTTACTTTTGGGAAAGAGTGCATTTAATTTGTACTTTGAACCTAAATATCTCTTCTCTTCTAATTTTCTCTTCCAGAAAAGGAGTTCTAGTAAAATGTACTGTATGTACTTTAGGACCACAGATGGTTAATTCCTGCTTCCTGATCTATGCCTTCATCTATGGAGTTATTAGATGTGTTTTCCAAAAGTGATGATTCATTTCAGTTGGCTCATCTTTGGCAAACTCATTTTAAGTGGTGCCTGATTTAACAAATATTGCTGTGCCTGCTTTTGAAAATAAGGCCCACTTGAAACATTTGAAATGAAAACCCATATCCCTTGACCTCCTGATTTTCACCAAATGTATTTGTGTGCAACTTTTGGAAAACTTTGAAAACTCCAGTTTAGTATTCTGGTTTTCTTAATACTGCCCCTACTTACTGTTCAAAGACTACTGGTACTGTAAAATTTGATGCTAATGCTGCATTTTGTTTCTTAAATAGTAGGTATTTTTAGTACCTTGTTGAAGGTAATTTCCACCTACATGCACTAAGGAGCATAAAGCAAATACAATTGTAAGGAAATGCAATTTCAATCTAAGCTAGTGGAGAAGTGCAAGTAGAAAGAAATAAAAGGTCTGAAACCCCTCCCCCCAAAAAAGCAATTGGTACAAGTGTTGACCAAATCCAGACTCATGTATCACCTCTTGTGGGTTTTTTCCTGCTTCCAAGGA
Organism: Todiramphus chloris collaris; assembly: GCA_025345505.1. Classification (NCBI taxonomy): domain Eukaryota; kingdom Metazoa; phylum Chordata; class Aves; order Coraciiformes; family Alcedinidae; genus Todiramphus; species Todiramphus chloris. The sequence goes on along the minus strand of JANVCC010000076.1, from coordinate 7,329,393 downwards.
ACCCTATAATTGTTAAGTTATAATCCTATGACTTCTTAAAGCAATGTTTTATTCCTTGCAGGGTTTTTTTTTCCCCTTCATCACCAGAAATAGTCCTCTCAACAAGAAACTTTTCCCTAGATCTTGAAGATCAGATGTGATTCAATAAGGTGAGTTTTGATTTAAAACTGTACCATACCCACTGGGAATGAAGTTTTCAGAGATGGTAGGAAGATTGAATCTAAAGTATCATCGATTTGAGAAAAATACCTACACTATAAATAATCATTATTCTTGCCATCGTTTCCACCAGTTGTGACTGGCAGGATTTCTTCACTTCTTATATAAATTTCTAAGATGCAGTCAATAAAGAATGAGAAATGTTCTCAACCAAAAGTTCCTTTTAGAACTTCTCAAAGAAGCCCATCCCAATGGGGACAAAGATATTCATTTGTATTAAATGCAAATTTAGTATGAATTTTCCCTTATGGTCTCCAAGAGGCTCATTATTGTCTTAAAGTTTTTTGTCCACCTCTGTAAGATGTTGCTGAATGATTATTAGATATTTTCCATTTCATATGCCCTTTAATCAATGTGGGATTTTAGTTTTAATGGGAATATGGAGATACAAGGGAGAGCTGAGCACTGGGTGAGAAAATCCAGAGAACTCAATGTGAAGATTTGTCTTTTAAAGGAACTTACATCATATTTCAGAGCACGTGTTGGTATAAATATGGTGCCTCCTGCTTTTATTCTTTGCTAGCTCCTAAATTGTTCCCTGACTTGAAAATTTTCCACAAAAATAGCAATTGGCCATTGGAATAATCTCCCCAGGGAAGTGGTGGAGTCCCCAGCAATGGACATTTAAGATTCAGTTGGACAGGGTGCTGGGCTTGTCTTGACTGAGCTTGTGCCAAGAAAGGTTGGACCAGATAATCCTTGAGGTCCCTTCCAACATGGTATTCCATGGTTCTATGACTTCATCTATCTAGTTTGAGTTAACAACTGTCAAAATACATTTATATCACAACACATTTGGAGATCTTAAATTATTTACTACCACATAGTGGCTGCCAGGCTACAGAAAAGATTGATAATTATTTAGAGGGGTGGATTTTTACCCTCTCTCTTACCATGTATTTTTCCTATTTGCCTTGCCTGGTGTAGTGCACATCATATGGTGCTTATGGTGTCACATCATGCACTGACACAGCTGTGAAACTTGACTCTCCCAAGTCCAATGAATGGTGAGTCCATCCTGTCTAACACATTCAGTAACTGTTATTTCCATTTTACAGTGAGGGTGAGCAGCATGCAGAGAAATCAAATAATCTATCTTGAGATCATGCAAAGACTCTGGACATACAATCCCAGTGAGTCCTGGCTATAACGCTTTTGATGTCCTCATCACTGGCCACAGTCCTGCAAGCACTGACAGTAAGAAAATAGGTTTTTCTGTGTATTATATGCATTATAGTATTTAAATCCATTTGGATAAATCTAAAGAAATAAAAGTTTCTGTCATTTCCCAGTGTGGCCAAGGATATGTTATTAGTGATTTAAGAAGAAGGAAAAGAAAAAAAAAGTTGAAAAAATTTGCTATAAAAACTGTGTTTGTGTTTTGAATTATTTTTTTTTTATTGACCAATAAGGGCTAAGCAGAGGTTTGATTGATATCTAAAAATGATGCCCAGATTTTGAGTATAGAAGATGCTGAAAATATTTAGTTGAATAAATTTGTTTAGAAAGTAATTGAAATTGGATCTTGAAAATGAACACTATCTCCTTGACTAATGTTTTTTATGTGCTGTGAACTGGGGTTTTTTTCACACATTTTGACAATTATCTATCAAAGATCTCATTGTATACAACATTTCTTTTCCTCCCCGATTTATCAAAAGCTATAACTTTCTTTGGGATCTTGCATGGTTAAAGCAAGCTGTTACCCTTTTTGTCATGAAAATGTAGGAATCTTCTGTTACTTTTTCCTTGGCTAAGAGGTTAAACTGCAGGTTTTTCCCCCATACGAATGTCACTTTGGATGCATTCTAAATATGAGGACAAGGTACAACCTTATGTCTCCTGTGTTGTTTCTCAGTTATGTTTCGAAGCATATGCAGTTAAGAATTTAGTCTCAATAAATGTGAATTATATTTTCCAGTCACAATAACTCCACAGGAGAAAAAATTAAGATGTCTAATACATTCATCCCTGTGTCAGAGTATCATACTCTTTGCTATTTAAAATTCATTGAAGAAGAAAAAAAATGCTGTCACACTGTAAAGATATTATTTCCAAAGTGATGCATCATTCATGTCCAAGTCTAGTTGTCTATATTCTTAAATTTTACGTTCTTGAAAATTCAGTTTAAAAGAAACAGTCCTCCTTTTTCACTCTGCTGACATTTTCCAGCTTCAGTGATTCTGTGATTTACAAAACCAAATACATATTAGATGGGGCGTGAATATAAAATGAAGGACCATGTTGTATTCTCATGTACAGCTGCATGAATCTGGAGACACTCCACTGAAATCAAAGGAGTTATTCCTCTCTGTGGAGTGTATTTGCAGCAGTTTAATGTCAGTGGCACTCAGCTCTGGAAAGGAGAGAATTTGTGTAGATTCAAATTCGAAGCCTGAAATTGGTGCCATAGGAAGGTGTCAGGATTTGGAGAGTTTTTCTCAGGACTGTTTTAGAGTAAAAACACTTCAAATTTCTTCTGAGCCATTTTGTGAGTCAGGTTTTTGTGATGTTGAATATAGTAGTTAATATCAGTCCAAAATGTTCATATTTTATAGGAACTTGGAAAATATGACTATTGCCAAGAACTGGAAATTGGAACAGAAAAATACAAAATAGTCTTTATTAATAATAATAATTATAGTAGTATTGCACAGCTTTTTTTCTTTGCTAGCATTACTCCCCATGAAAATCACACTTTGCAAATTTGATTTTGTCATAAGCTAGGGATTTTGACATGCTTTTCTTGTAATCTGGACTAATTAGTATAAGTAGAATTGGGAATAGGATGCAAAAAAATAGTAATGAAGGGCTACATGGCTACTGTTGCAGTAGAGGTTGTGTGTGCCAAGTGTGTCAGATTTCTCACTGAATGAAGGTGAGTTAACAGTGGTTTTGAACATATGCCTTTGGGTGTGTGCATGTTGTGAGTAGCTGTTTGTGACTCAGCAACAGGAAAAGCTTCTCCGTTGTTTTGGGAATAACTGTAGCGAAAAGTTAGAGTGAAGATTAATGTTGCTCTTCAAGACGCTGAGCTTGCAGACAGGGTTTGGAATGGAAGTTGAAATACAGAATCAGATGAAAAAAAGATGCTCTGTACAATTACAGCCTTATTTAAGCCAGCAGAAATTTTGTCATTGACCTCAGTGGAACTAGAATTCTTCTGCTGGGTACAAAATAAGCTTTTTGGGTTTTTTGGGGTTTTTTTGTTTTTTTTTTTTTTTAAATAGAGGTATTTTTAATATAGAGGTACTTTTGTGAATATGTGTGTACTCTTAAGATTTAACACACTAACTTTGTTATATATTAGGTACCCTAAAGTCATGCTGTAATGAACTTAAAAGTGATTACCGACCCTAAAGAGTAAGCTTCTGATAGGGACATAATTTTATAAATGTTCTAACACTAGCTGCGTATATATATAGAGAGAGAGGCCCTAGTCAGAATTGTAACACAACAATCCCAAGGGCAACATTTGGAAAAGTTCAACTTTTTTGTTAGTGGTTTGTCTTTTTCATGGTGTGGTTTTTTTTTCTTTTCCTCAAAGCAGCATTTGTTTTAGGGAAAAAAATCTCCTCTGCTAGTTCTGAGTTGAATGCTGGGCACGTAATTCTCCTGGGCATGTGGGTGAATAGGAGAATCTGAAAGCAGATTAGAAAAAATATTTTTATTGAATAAGTATAAGGCTTCTTACTTTCCTTCTATGTAAATACTTTTAAGAATTATTAAGTTACAGAAACATAGAATGGCTGAGGGTGGAAAGAACCTCTGAAGCTCCAACCCCACAGTTCAAGCAGGGCCATCTCATATCAATTGCCTATGACTGTGTCCAGACAGCTTCTGAATATCTGCAAGAGAGAAGATTCCACAACCTCCCTGGGTGACCTGTGCTGGTACTTGGTCACCCTCACAGTAAAAAAATGTTTCCTTATGTTCAGATGGAACCTCCTGTGTTCCAGTCTGTGCTCACTGCCTCTTGTCCTGTCACTGGGCACCACTGAGGAGAACCTATCCTCTGAGGAGAGCCTGTCCACTGAGGAGAGTTCCATCCTCTTTGCACCCTCCTTTGTGTATTTTAGATATGAATAAGATTCCTCCTGAGCCTTGTCTTCTACAGGTTGAATAGTACCTGCTCTCTCAGCCTTTCCCCATTGGAGAGATGCTCCAGTCCATCATCTCCATAGCCCTTTGCTGGACTCCCTCCAGTCTGTCCCTATCTTTCTTGCACTAGGGAGACCAGAACTGGACACAGTGCTCCAGATGTGGCCTCACCAGTGCTGAGCAGAGGAGAAACATCACCTGCTGTTATTGCTTTGCTTAATGCAGCCCTAGGATACAGTTGGCCTTCTTTGTGGAAAGGGCATGTTGCTTGCGCACGTTCAACTTGGTGAACTGGTTATCTCCTCTGTAACAGAAACACTGACAAGATGAGATTCAGTTCTGTAAGCAGAAATGCTAGAACATCTTTCTAGAATTCAGATTGCTTTTCAGTGATGGATTGTTAACATCGAAGATACAAATTTGTAAAAAACAATTCCAAACTTGTCTTGTTAACCCAACTGGACAAGGAACATACAGACGTTCTGAGAATGGTTCCTTTCAAATATAAACGACTTGATGAAAGACACCATTCAGCTCCATCTTTACCAGAAACAACAGATATTATGATATTATGGAGAGGCGAGTTTATTGAACAGTCACTTAAACTTGTCTGCCAAAATACCACGTGTTGTGGTTTTACCCAAATTTCCCTGAAAAGAAGATGTGTTTTCTTTTACTTCTTCCAAGCTTCTGTGACCCAATAGAAATTATCTGTGAAACAAAATTTCTCAGTAGCACCGTAAACATCAGAACAGAAATATGTGAAAATTAATAAATGAGGCAGTATTAATACTCAGCTGGTAATTTTTATCATTATGCACCTGATTTTGGTAGTTTTCATATTAAAAGTTGAACAACAATCTATGAAATCACCTACACAGGAAAATATGTACCATGAGCTTTGATTACATTACAAAAATAGTCTCCCTGTGAGATTATGTATGACATATTTTACATAGTCTGAGATGTTTAGGATCTCTCTTAAATCCCTAAACTGATTAGGGAGCTTGATCCTAGATCCATGCAGTCAGAAGTATGTTTGTCAGTGCTTTTTGTTCCCATTTGAAAGTAGTAAGAGGATTCAAGTACCGTCTCCATATGCAAGCAGCTTCTTGTCAGCAGTGCTTAAGAAAATAGAAAGAATAATATGTTCCACAGCTTCCTTTACAATTTCTTCATGTTTATTTAAACGGAAGGCAGGGTTGTCACTGACTTAGAACAACTTGAGACTGCTTTTCTCTTCACTTTGTATAAGCAAAATGGCTTGGTTTCACTCTTTTCCTTAAACTTTGATTATACTTACTCAATTTTAATGTTTCTCTATTACTTTATCTACAGGTCAGAATTGTCTTTCCTTAGGCTTTAGTCATGCTTCTCTTCCACTGCATGACTGGCAGTTGTGACTGTGTAGTCTTTTCCACTAGTCCCTTACGGTGCTGGTCACACACAGAACTTCAGTTGTTTAACTCTCATCGTGTATCAGGAAGGAAAAGGCATGATATAATATGCTGCTGTCCATGTTTTCTATGTGAAGATAGGCTTCAAGGTGGAAGAGGAGAGATTTAGATTAGAAACAAGGAAGAAGTTCTTCACTCTGAGAGTGGTGAGACACTGGAAAAGGTTGGCCAGGGAAGCTGTGGCTGCTCCATCACTGGATATGTTCAAGACCAATTTGGATGGGGCTTTGAGCAGCCTGGTCTAGTGGGAGCTGTCCCTGCTCATGGCAGGGGGGTTGGGACTAGATGATCTTTAAGGTCTCTTCCAACCCAAATAATTCTGTGACTGGTCAGTGTGTACCTTTGAGTTTAGCCTCAGGATCAGGCAAGCTCGTCCCATTATATGAAAAACAAAATTATCTTGCTGGTCTGTGTTTATTTTTCTTTACACATGGTAATCTTGGTCTATAAGAGGAGCCAGGACTCAGTGACCTTTGCTGTGTGTTTGGCATTTTGTACCATAGCAGCAGTGACTATTCTGCAAGCTGTGTGGTAGCACTCCCAGACAGGGAGAAGACCAGGTAAAAAGCTGCTCTCAGCACTCCTGAGTGTGCCCAGTGGTGGGGAATGGGCATGAAGGACATCAATTTCTTAGTTTAGGAACTGCACTTAGGGCCTTGGGATATTATCTCTGTCTCACCCTGTCAGTGGTGTAAAATACTGTGTCACGTGTAGCATCCAAAGTTTCTGTCGGGCTTTCACTTTGAGTATCAGCTCACCAATTCTATTTACTAGTTTTTCAGTAAAAGGACATTTACCTTGTTGTGTAGCATGCAGTGTCATCTCGTAAATATCACAAATTAGATTGCTTCCAAGTTGTGTTCTAAGCAGCTAATCACTCTATCTGCCATGTTTATTAGGTGATAAAGCATAATTGGTATATTAAAAATAACAAACTTTACGAGGGATTATATCATAGCCTACAGCATATTACAGTCTTGATACTAATTTTACATTTAGTCACAGCTGTGCCAGCAAACGTATTATCTTTGTGTGTGTATATATATATGTGTACATTTATTTAAGTACTGGCATCTGTTAGAAATGTGCATTTTGATGTCATCTGAACAACTTAAAAAATACAAAATGTGCAAATTTCCATCAGAAGTCAAATATTTGTTTGTACCCACAGAGATACTGTAGCTATTGCAGATGCTTGTGTCTTAGCTTCTGATGAGATCCCCAAAAGCTGTGTGTCTTGTGGTTTTGACGCCCACGTATTTGTTTAATTCAGTTATAGAAACCTTCACTTGTGCTCACAGGCTCTTTAATATTAACGGGAAATTGTTCAGGCAGTTTTTAAAGAAACAGTGGAGCAAACATATATTAGGCTGTGATGTTTTTATCCTTCTGGGAAAAGGAACAACCTTGTGGTTTGGGGGATTTTAAGTAGTAAAAGAAAAAAAAAAAAAAAACTCTCATAAGACGTTTGTAGGCCCAAAATACACCAGCGGCATCAATGAATCAGACAGGAACAGAATAAGCTCACCAACTGAGAAAAAGATTGTTACTTGTCAGCAACTTCATTTCCTATCACGCTTGCAGCCTTCTCCAAAAATCCCCAAAGTCTTTTTTAGCATTCTTGAAAGACCGTTATGTTTGGGTTATTCATTATTACCACACATTCAGTCTTTCACCCTTTGTAGAGCGTTTGCCATTGATTTTAGTGATAGTAAGATCAAATGCTAAATGATCTAACAGTGATTAAAGACCTGGTTCCAGTTGCTTAACTTATTTCTGGTAGAACTTTCTCACCAGAGAGCCCGCTGAGTCAGTAGAATAAATCTGAAAGACAATGTTAATGATTCAGTAAGTGTTATTTCACTGAACTCAGCTAGCTTACGGATTTTATAATTCTAGAAAAACTTATGACGTATCACTTAAAAAATTATCTGCTTTTATTTTCAAGTTTCATCAAAAGTTGAAGGCTAAGGCAGGCTACCAAACATGACTTGCCTCTTTGAGAGACAACCAAGGGCTAGCTCTATTATTGTGTGCATGGAATAACTCAGAGTTACTGCTTAATATGTGAAGTTTGCTATAATTACCATGAATGCACCTGACTAATCCTTTTTTTTGGGGGGGTTGTGTGGAGGAGTTATATCTATAAATAATGTCTTTCTGATTTTGAGAGAGACAAATGTCGGCACATACATCATCCACGTTCTGTTTCCCTTGATCCTGGAGAGGGTGGAGTATCTAACAGCAAAGTTTTCTGTAAAATTTCTATTGAATTGAGATCCCTGAAAAAACAAGACACAAATGTCCAATTCTGAGCATTTTAGGTAATGTACATAAGTACACCTAACATACCTCGGTAAGTAGGTGGGTAACTAAGAAACATGTCGGTACTTCACAACCCAAATTAGGGAGTCAGCGTGGAAACCTCAAAAATCTTGCTTAAAAGTCATCAAACCGTGGCAGACTTGATAGGTGAGGTGGGGCATTGTGCTGCTGTGCTGCTGTCACTGGAGCCATCACTTAAATCCCTTGAAATTTTTAAGCACTTCATAGGGCTTTTGTCCTGGAACATCTGCTGAGATGGGAGATTTAGGTGACTGTTGTGTGTATACATGTTTTAAAGAAACACTTATTTCCTGTAATGAGAAAACGAATTGTCTTCCCATGCAAATTATTTCCACTTTTTTGCAAAGATAGCTTTATACCTCGTTTCATTTTATCGGCGTCCCTCTGCATCTGCGGCTGGAGTTGGTCCCTGTGAATCCTGTGCTTCTTTTGCAGAGACAACTTTATACCTCATTTCATTTCACTGTCATTCCCTCTGCTTCAGCAGCTCAGCTGCTACCTGCAAGCACTGGTTGAATTGTCAGAATCAGGCAGGCTTTTAAGAAAATGAGTTTTGACTTTTTTTTTTTTTTTTTTCCCTTAAGATGATCCCTTGTTTTTCAATTACTGCTTTTTGACTTGGGAGATTTCTGAAGGTAACCCTGAGTTGGTTTCCCAGACTGTCAACCAGGTGGCAGCAGTGCCACGTCAGAGCAGCTCCCGGCCCCTCTCCCTGACATCAAGTGTTAATGCCATTGGCCAATCAGTGCTAAGATGATGGGAGGTAATTGGGTAATTGTATTTTACTGATCACAAGCAGAGAAAAGAAAGGGGGGGGAAGAAAGGGTAAAAATAAAAATAATAAAAAAAATAAAAGAGAGAGAAAGAGGAGAGAGAACGGAAGGGGTGAAGGAGGAGGAGTGCAGCCAGAAAGACTGACCCTGGGATGTTTGGGTGCCACTGAAAGGTGGGGAGTAGGAGAAAGCCAGAGCACCAGCAAAGCGGAGCAGCTCCCAGCAGCAACAGCAGCAGCTGTCAGGAACTGGATATATACATACATGCATACGTACATGCACACACAGGGAGAATTCGAGCTGAAGCTGATGGGAGGCAGGAAGGGTTTCGGCTGTGCAAAGGGCTCTGCGTTTCAGGGATGAAACTAAAAAGAAGCGTCTGCACTCCTGGGAATGTGTCATCTTGGAAGGGAGGGAGGCAGGAAGGAAGGAAGAAAAGGGGGAAGATAACTGGCATGTGGAAGAAGACGGGAGACTAACTCACTGCTGCTGTGCAGGAAGGGAAATACAACTTGTAGATCTGAAATACACCAAGCTGAGCTTGGAAATGAGATCAGACCTGCATTGAAATAGAGAAAGGGAGGAAAAGGGAGGCAGAGACTGGAGAGCTTTTATCCTTCTTCCTCTCTCTCTTTCCCTCTCTCCCCCTCAAAGAAGAAATAGAAGTTTATCCGTCTTGGTGCTGCTGGATCTGCTATCACTGCTGGACAAAAGATGGAGAGGAAGCTGAAATGAAAAGCAAAGGGTGCTTGTGAAATTTCCAGCTAAGAGGACAAATCACGCCTCCCCGGGCTTCTTTTGTGCCCCATCGGGGGAGTTTTAACATCAGAAAGATTTTGAGAAGTGGGGGGGGGGGGGGCAAAGGGGAGAGTGGGCGTTAAAAACACCCATCCCAAGCATTTAAAAAATAACGAGGGGATGGATTTATTCTTGACAGCTGGTGGGAACCTTGAATTTTTCCTACTCCCTCCCTCCTTCATTCCATTTAATGTGAGATTATGAAAATGCAGAGGAGTTGGAAGGAAGGCAAAAGGATATAACGTGGAGTTTGAAGCGAGGAGAGAGGGTGCTGATGCTGTGGCTTGCTGTCTGCTTGCTGAAATCAAAAATCCAATTGCGCACTGGGTTGTGATTGGAAATCTAATCAGATCTTTGGAGAGGGGGGAGAGAGACTAAAAGTTTGTTGTTCTGACAGACGCAAATAAAAATTTAAATGCAAAAGGAGATTCTTTTCTAAAGGAGTGTGGAGGATAAAGAAAAAGAAGAATGGGAATCCCCGTTCTAATGTGGAGACACATGGATTGGATAATTGATAGTGCAGCAAAGAAGGGGGAAGAAGAAAATTGCCTGGCAAGACCTGGATCTTAACAGTCACAACAAAATTACATTAAAAGAATACAGATGGAGGGTTGCTTAAAAAGAAATACAGCCCTTTCTGCTCTCCAGAGAAAAAGCAAATAGTGAGCAATGGAGAGTAGTGGAGCCAGAGAGGCAGAAAACCTCAGAAAAAGGAAACTAGGGAAAGGATCCACAGTGGAATGAAAAGTTTCAGAAAGGAGAAGGACCATTCATCCTCTGCAAGGATTTTTATTTTTTTCCTGTTATTTTAAACCACTCTTCTCCAGTGAAGGCGAATATCAACGTTACCACTACAGCAATTTTAAGCAAAAAAAGTTGAAAGGCACAGAGAAAATAAAGGACAGAGAAGAAGAAAGGAAAAATTGCCGGAGGGGGAGAGTTCAGCAGTGTTGGGTTGGTTTGGCACCTGTATGGACTGACATTGCTGGGAAATTGCTGTTGGATATCCTTCATTTTTATTTCCTTTCTTGTTTTTAATTTTGGCTTGGTTGCTGAAATGAAATAGTTTTCTGACCCCTCCCCCACCCTGGTTTTTCGTAACCACTCGGATTTCCAGCTGGATAGTCTTTGAGGATACAGTAAGTACACTTTCCATTTCATCATTTTTTGGAAAAGGAAATATGCCTCCTTGCCTCTCTTCTTTCTTCCTTACCCTTCTTTTCTTGGTCTTCCCCTCACCCTGAATAAAGGATCTGACTGGATTTTTATAATGGCTGGAGGGGGTTGGTTGGGAAGGGAGAAAGGATGGAGCGAGGACAGAACTGAATTCTCCCAGTAGCTCAAATGTTTCTGTTAGTAAAACTCCAGCCTTGGTAGGATGTTGCAGACTCCTGCCTGTGTGGCTCTATAGCATTTGCAAATGCTGGATAGCACAGAAATCTTTGGAGAAAGCCCCTGCAGTGAGTGGGGGGCTGCTGCCCAACTGCCCAGTCTGTACAAACGGATGCAAGTTGCATAGAATCGGATGCACGGAGGAGGTTCCTTTATTTATTTACTGAGTGTTTAGAATAGAATAGAAAAAGGCTGTGAGTTGAACGCTGGCACCCAGTCTGACATTGCAGATCAGTACGGTGTATTAACAGGAAAATTTTATAATCAAGCAGGGAGGTGAAGGATGGTTTTTGGCGGGGGGGTTGTGTGTGTGTGTGTTTGTGTGTGTGTATGTGGAAGGGTGGGTGGATGACAAGTGGGCTTAATAGATTTCGAGGAAGCATCTCTGAGAGAAATGACATGTTTTATATTCCATTGCTAAGAGAAAGCAGTAGCAGGCAGAGAGAGGACATTCTGCTATTGAAGGGAGTTTGGGAAACTGCTGTAGTAGCTACTCGTGCCCTCCAGATCTCCTAGGAAATTCTTTGTGATTTTGTGGTGAATCCTTTAGGCTCCCCGAGGACTTTTGTGGCAGTTGAAGGAGATTTACTTTGATTGACAAGCAGTGAGAAGATCCTGTGGTGTTAGGAGATTTTTGTTATTATGCTGATAATGAAAATAATTAAAAACTGGCTTGTAGACGGTGGGGTTCACTGATTAGCAATGAAGTGTAACAGACCAGTAAATGTCCCTCCCTTCCTGGAGAAACGTGGCATGGGGATGTGGAATAAAGGGAGGATAACGTGATGTTTAAAACAGAGGTCCTTGTTTTCCTGTGGGGAAACTTCTGTCCACTCTTCTCGCATGACTACTTAGCTTTTGGATAGGGAGTTTTCCTTCTCTTTCTTCTCCTTCTCTCCCCCCTCACCTCTGCCATTGTCAACCTTGGTCTTCATGGAGAGGCTCCATCTATAAGTATTAGGCCAAAACTGGTGGAGGAGGAGAGGGAGAAACAGATGATTAAATGAGCCATTGAACAGATATGGGTATTTTTTGGCAGGCAAGGTGCAGAACTAGCTTTGCTACTCACTTTTCTCTAGCTGCAATATTCTGGAGGAGGGGAGAGAAGGCAGGGATGGGAGAGGTGTTGGTAGAGATGGATTTTTATGTGGTGGGGTTTTTTTTCTGGCATCATTTCCCTCTTCACAAGCTTTCTGCATGAAACAACACAAACCAGGTCTCTAACTTCCCTGGATAAATACAAAAAATATTAGCATCTCCCCCCCTCCCCCCCATTCACTCACATCACCACTATCACTTCATGTAGTGTTCTGAATCTCTTAGCATAATGGAAATGAGACGTTCTGCCTCTCAAATGTGTCCCATAGTCTTCTGTTTGGAGGTCGTGTCTCTTAAACATTGGCTACTTACAAAGCATTAAGATTTTGGGTGGAATTCTGCTCCGAAGGAAATCTCTGTCAGTTTTTGTTTGGCCATGCAAACAAATTAGACCCTTTGTGCTGTTGTATTCATAAAAAGAAGGAAGCAGGCACAGCAAGAATAGTTCCTTCCAACTCCAATTACTCTCATCTTTCTCAGTATAGCTAAACTGGTTTAATATTAAGTCATTTAACCTCATTTATTTCTGTGGGCACATGATTCCTGGTGGGATACTAAATGGGTAATAAGTTTGTCAGCATCTGAAAATAAGCACAAAACTCCGCTCTCTATTCCTTCATGTATCATTATAAGTCTGTGTCCTATTGTGGGCCCCACTTACATCAGCAGTTGCAGTAATAGAGCAGTTAAATTTATGTTAAGCTGATGCTCAGTAATTACTAAAGGAAAAAGAAGCTGTCTAAGGAAAAGGCATCTCCAAGCTTTTCCCTGGACTGCTGTCAAGTGAACGCATAAACAGAAAATCTGACAGAGCAACTCCAGTTTTTGACAATAGAAAGCTGCCGTAGATGCCTCGTTCATTTTGTACAATAACTAGCAGGATGACGTTTGTGTTGTGATGAGGAAGCACTGGGAAAATTTAGCCACCAGTTTGGGCTGAAATAGGCAAACCTTGTCAACATTAAAGCTAGGGATGCATGTCTGCTTCTAAAGAGGCAACAGTTTCACACTTCAGTGAATCATTCACTTAATACAGTAGCCAAAAGATACATGGAACAACCCAGAGCTTAACTCGTTCAATCTCAAAGTGGGAAAAAGGAGAGCATTTCTTAGCATTTGTGCTGGGCCTTATCCAGAGCCCAAACAGCTGATCGTAAAATAAATGGTCCAAAACATCAATCCAAACATCCAGCTAAATGAGAAGCAACAAATCTCCTCAAGCAGAGGCGGGAGCTGGCTGGCTCCTCGCCTTCCTTCGCCTGTGCCTGGGCACAGGTGTAGCATTCAGCAGCACATGCTGGTCCTGCAGGCTGTCTTCTCTTCCAGCCATGGATCATCCCTTTGGTAATGACCCCAGGCAGCTGGGATTTTGGCACTGGACAGGGATTAGGCACCAGATGCTTGTACGGAAAGAAAGAGAAAGCTGAATGATTGGAGGGTCCTGCTCAGTTTGTTCTAGTTGTTCTCCAGAAGGTCAGAGATCACTTATCTCAAACAACATCAGGTATTCCTCGCAACCTGTAGGTAAGTAATGCAAGGAGTTAGCTGGTCCACGTCTTCTGTCAGGAACAATTTGCACTGATCTAGAATAGGAGCAGGTTCAGTTTGCTGGGGCAGCAAATTTTGTGTCACAGTATCTCCCAGCACTGACGAGGACTTTCAGATTAGGTGAGACCCAAGAAAGAATGCTCTAGATATGAGCCTAATACAAGCAGTTGTCTGGGACTGGAGGAAAAGAAACAGATTCCTGAGGTGCTGACATGGCTTCTCATGTATGGCCTTAAAATTATTTGCCTGTGACCTAAAAGGCCATCTCCCATTTGACATGAAGATTCTTGCTGTAGCAATATGAGACAGAAAGTTTTTGAATGGGGCTCAGGACAGCATTTTCATACATTTTGAGAAATCTTGGTGCTGGTGAAAACTTACAAGCTGCGCTGTCCAGGAGTGGAATAGGAATATCCTCACTGAAGTTGGAATATCTTCACTGAAGTTGGAAAATATTTGCTGAATTTGGAATGTATTTAGCAAAGGAATGTATTGTGCAGAGCCTCCATCGCAGTCTTGCCCCTGTGCCTTCTCTTTGTCCTGGAGATAATCCTCTGTTTCCGATTGCTAGTGAGGGAACGAGGAGAGAGAGAAGGGTGCTGGAATTAGTGCCACTTGCAGACCGGGAGGAAAATTACTCTGAAGAAATGCAGTTAGTACCCATCAAGTCATTTCTACAGTAGGCAAGCTGACTTGATGTTAGGCTACTGTTAGCAGGAGCCTTCTTTTGCCTCCCCATTCATCCCCTTGCCAGGTACTCTATGAAAATTATGAAAAACAATCCTCCTTCTGTCAGAAAGTGTTGTCCCTGCAGGACAACCCGGATGAGGAGGATTTAGTTGTAGCAAGAGCCAGAGTGCTCTGGAAGGCAGCCTTGCAGCCATGCTCAAGCATGGGCAAGGAGCTGCCCTTAGACAGGATCCTGCCTCCTTTCACTGTAACGGCAGAAGGTCAGGGTTTGGCTTGTGACATTTTGGAACGGCTTGTTTAATGCTGTTACTCAGAAAAGAAGGGTACCTGTTCTTCAGCTGTAATATCACAGTCATTTTTTCTCTTTGGGGATAGAAATGGGGATGCAAGAGGGCCAATGAGTGCATTAGTGGTGTGTTTTCATTGCATATTCACAAGCTGCAAGACATGGAAGTGAATTAACGTGTAGTTCCTGGTAGGGGGCCTGGATACTTTGCTATCTGTTAGAGGAAAAGGCAAAAAGCAAGACGCTTGTGCATGCACACGGCAGCAGAGAATCAGGATTTACATTTGGTATCCAAGGAAGCGAGAGCAGAATCCTGCAGGCCTTTTTGTTCATTGTTTAAATGTTGCCATAGCAATATCTCAGGGCACAAGTTACATGTTTTCCACTTCTGGAGTTGAGCTTTTCTTCCTTCTCTCTCTCTGTTTTTCTCGATACACAACAACCAGGGGGATTTCTGCAGAACTTTGCCCAGCAATAGGAAAAGGTGTTTGAAGGCTGCATTGTCTGTTTACGTATGTCTGTTTGTCTGTTCTTCCCTGTCATTTGCTAATATGTTGGGAACCCAATTAGGAGGAAATGGTTGGATAGAAGTGGAGTGTGAGGCTCTCGGTGTTAGGACATGGAGCATATTACAATATTTTGTGTAGTGGTGATATGTTAATTGAATAGCTGCAGGCAAGCAAAGTGTAGCAGTCGCTGACAATTAGGAACAACAATGAACTTCCGAGGACTGAATCTATTCCTTGGGCAGATTAAAATGCATTTCAGGTGTATACCAGAGCTTCTGTAAATTTAAATACCAACACGACTGTAAGAACTTCTGAAATTCTGTTTTCACTCTGCTGAGAAAAGATTTATCCTTGCTGATTGTGAAAGGGAGAGAGGCAGCATCAGACCACTGAATAAAATCTCCCATAGTATTTGCTGCAGAGCTTGTACTTGTTATGTCAGGACTGTGGGGGAGCAGTGTAACCAGGAAACCAGGAGAACTAAAAAGGGAACCAGCCAACCCCAAAACAAAGCAAAAAAACCTCCCGCAGCAATGATTTCACAAGTAACTAAATAAGTCTAACTCAGAAGTATCACAGAAAGTGAAGTTAAATGTGAGGTTTTGTCTGCAAACCAGCAGCAACTCAGAACATTTGGTAATGTTCTTTGTGTTTGAGGGATCTTTTTCCAGTTACTTGGCAGCTGAGGGATCCACAGAGTCCAGTGAATTAGAATAATCCTCAGAAATATGGTTGTGGTTTTCTTCCATGTTTGTATGGACAGTACAATATGAACTGACTTCTAGAAGATGCAGGCATTAGTGCTTTTCCTTCACTTCCGTATAAGAACAATTGCTCTAAGGGTCAGACCTAATCCTGAAAGCTGGCAGTAGTAATTTTCAAAAATTATTAGTGTACTTCAGACCTCCAGCACATTGTATTCTTGCTTACAAACCTCTCTTCACTTCCATGTCAATAATCAATTCAATCACATGCCGTGTTACATGGTAAATAAAGCCATGCACATAAAGATCCTGTTTATCAACTGGGGGGAGTGCAGCACGAGTAATAACACTCATGTGAGCTCCTCACACTGCTTAATTGTCATATCGCAGTCATGGTCTTAAGCAAAAGACGGCCTTAAGATGTTAAGTGGGCACTCATTCTCTTCATGGACTTTGAATTTTCTCCAGCATCTTTGAGATGGTAAAAAATGTGGACAGCTGCGATAGGGACAGGAAGTACTCACCTCACTTCTCATGCATTGTGCTGCTGTCCACTTGTCAAATGACTGAAGCCCATCAGATTCCATGGTCTTGACTGGAATTTGTAGTAGGGAGCTAGGGATATTGGGTCTGCATCATCTGTAGGCCAACGATATACTTTCTTCTTCGTCTCCAAAACCAACTATTAGTGGACAGGTGGAAGAGGCTGGGGTGACAGTCCCCCTGTAAACTGACATAAGCGAGTATGCTGTCTTGCAAAGAATAAATTAAAAGGACTGGTTTGGGTTTTGTTCACTCATGTCCATTTTTTCTGTTCTAATGCAGCAGTGCGACATGTATGAGCTACTCGGTTCTGTAGTAATCTTTCATGCAACGGTTTCATTCCTTGTACATTTCTTTCTCTTCTCTCCTGCCATTTGTGCAAAGATAAACCCAGTTCTGCTCCAGCTAACCTCAACTGGAGCTTTAGTAGTTACTTCAGCAGGATTGATCCTGCTCTGTGGTTTTATTTTTTTCCTTCTCCTCAATGACGTACAAAACCTGTTCTAGTTCCAGAAGGGAAAGATAGGATAAATATTTATATTTACACCTATAAAAAAGGTGATTCAAATACCATTTTGAATTTATATGCCATAAGCCTCTAAATTTCTAAATGTTCCATATTTCCCTTGCAGTCCCTGATGACATTCCAGCTATTAATGCTGCTTTTTCATCAGTGTATAATGTAATAATTGACAGATTAAGTAAGTAATCTTGCCCTTGTTACTGCCACAGTGAAACCTCAGCCTATAGTAACACAAAACCAAATACTTTGTAAAATGTTATGTTTTAGGGATGAATTCTTAGCCACTCCTAGGAGAATTTGGTGATGGTGTAATCTCTGTGCATTAACTATTCGCATCAATAACAGAACATGGTGACACATTATCATTAGTTTAACAAAATAAGCTATGAATTGACTTTCAAAGGCTACAGAGAGGACAAGAGAGGGTTAAGTTAAGGAACCATACCTTTTCCTCCCTCAGCACATACAAGTTTCAAATGAAGTGCACAAAAATGTATTAAATTCCATGAGCTCTCTTTGCCAAAGGGCGTGTATGTTGTGTTAAGGGTTTTTTCCTTAGCTGTTCGGTTTTACAAGAATATTCACTGCCAGCACTCTATTTGTGAGCCCTTATTGGGCAGGCAGGTTCTTCTACAAGTGGTTATATATTATTTTTCCAGAGGCAAGCTTTTATATTTGTTACATCATTTAAAGAACTGAGGTTCATTTTTGTTAGGGTTGTTGATGACACAGCTACTAAAGAGGAAAGATGGTGACCCCATTAGCCTTTCAGGTTGCTCACATGCAGTGCACCATCTGCTACCTCAAAAGAGCTTTATTGTATTTAACGCCCGTGTGAATTTTGACTGTATATGGTGCAGGGAATTAAAACCATAATGCATTTCTCTTTTGAACTGGAAAGAGGTTGAAAAAAACCTCACCTTCAGTGAATGTTCATGTTGATATCCCTCTTTCAGTAATGTACATTTTACTGAGTAGTCTGGCCCTGGAGATTGAATTCTATACATTAAGTGAAGGCCTGGAGGTATCTGTTGAAGACTACTGAATCAAACCATATCAGAGGATGCCTTAGTCCTTCAGTAACTTTTGATAACGTGGAAAAAAATAATTGTATTTTTTAATGGGAAATTCAGTTTTGGGGGATAGGTATGAAAATCTCAGGCAGCAGTAGCAGAATATCATGAAGAGTTGCAGAGAAATATAGATAATAATTTCCTATCACAAAAGGTATTGCATCTGATTTGAAGTATCATCTAGATCAGAATTTTTTTGTGGCAAAGAAAGATTAAGTTGATGATTGCCTCTAGGAAATGAAAGACAAAATGCAGCCAATGATGCTGCTTCAGAGAGAACTATCTTCTAAACCTGAGGAAAATCAGAAGGAAAAATTGATTGGAGAGAACATAAAAACAGAAGGCTGTGAATATAAACTGGACAGTTTCTAGGAATTGTTTTGCCAGAGGAAAACCCAAATCATAGGAGTTCACATTTGACTATGAGTCTGTCATGAATGAAATGAAATGAAGCCAAAATTTAACAAACCTAAATCAAAACAAACTAGTATATATAGTAGGTTTAAAAAAAAAAAAAAAAAAAAACAAGGAGGAAAACAGATAACAAATCCTATAAAAAATAAGGATGATGGACTTAGAATATATGAGAAATGAGGGACAATTGCAGGGACTATTGCTGTTCTTATTGCTGCTTTTAATGGAGACATCCTAATCTGCAGTAGTGATGCAGAACTGACAGAATTATTCAATTAATATTTCTATTCTGTATCTGGAAAAAAATCATTGTTAAAATTTCTTATCATGAAAAAAAACCCACAAGTGAAAGGATATTGGAAAACATCCATTAGAGGTAAATATTTTAAACTCAACAGTCCTGTTGGACTTTTCTGAAGACTACTCCAGGGGATGTGTCTAGAAAAGAGTCTAGTGATACGAGTGCAGTGAACTTAGTGATCATCAACCATTTAGTCTGATAGAAATGTTAGGCAAAATAGCAGAAAGTCCAATACAGGACTCATCTGATGGAGAATTAAGGCAGGGGAAATGTTTAATGGCAATAGTCAATAGTATGGTATTACGGGAAGTGTTTTCTATCAGGCAAACCGTTTGACTCTTTGATAATACTGCAAAGTTGGCAGAGAAGTTACCATGAAAATATAGTGCCCTTCAACTTTGAACTGCATAGGATACTTAAGTAGCTTAGAAGTACTGATCAGATATTCAAAACTATGTATTGTGGGGAAATACGTCTGAGTAGATTATACAGATACGGTAACTCTTTTTGCAGCATTTGGATCAACTATCTAAACTTCACTTAACATATACATAGGGCCTGCAGCTGGCAAAATGGCTTAGATAAGAATGGATGTTAGGATGGAACTGGGAGGGTAAGCGACATGAATGAGTTAACCGAGGTAACTCAGGGTAGATTTCCCCAAGCTGAGAATGACAAAGAGGAAAATTTAAACTAAAAAATCACCCCAAAAAAATTTCCAAAACAAAGCTTGACAAAAAGATATAAAAGAAACACGAAACTTTTTAAGCATTAGAGTTTATAAACATAAACATTATACTTGTTTTACATAATGTTTATATACATAATGTGTATATATAACATCCCACATAGAGGTGTTCAGAAGTTTTTAGGTGTTTGTCATTTTGTCTGTATCTAATATTGTGGTTTATCTGTTGTCTTGCTGATCCTGAGCTAGCAGTGAGTGCCAGTGAATTAAATGTTGTTGGTTATATGATGTGATTTAAATCACATGAATTGATAAGTTTTTGTTTGCAATAGTAAGTATCAGCAGTGTGATAAGTAAGACAGACATGCAGAGTGGTATTGGATGCAAAATGTTGTATATGAGAAGGACAGATGCAGGCTGTACTTTCTGGATGAGGCACAGTCGTCTTTCAAAGCAAGTCTGAAAGGGATTTGAGGTCATAACAGGCAAGAAATTCCACATGAGCTCCCACAGTGTTGTAAAAAACTATGCTGTACCATTGGTTAAATAAGTAGAGAAATAGAATACTGATTTTAGCAATGTTGATGGGGAAACTGGAATGCTGTTTGCATTTTAATTTGTCCATGTTTTGAAAATTATTTTCAAAAGAAGGAAGAGACACAAAATTAGTGCAGGGAAAAAAAAAGGAAAAATTCAGTGCTCAAACTATAGTCTATTGATCAAGAAGATTGAGAACTTATGTGATTCATGTATGAGGGATAAAAATAGATGTTGAAATGTTTTCTAAAATAGCAAATAAAAATCTAAGAAGAAGCAATAGCTGAGGTCTCATAAATTTGGATTAGAAATAAAGGGTAGATTTTTAATTATGAAAATAATCCAATGTTTTTTAAATTGCTTGGGGAAGTTGTATTTTCTCTGTCTCTTGAAGTCTGTGTACACAGATTGGATGTCTACGTGGAAGATTTGTAGTGAAGTGCACTTTACTGGGTTTTGTGTATTATGACATTCAGAAGGGCAGAGTAGATGGTTCCTGTACCTTCAGTCTGTGATTCTGCAGGTAGGAGTAATGTAGTCTGGGCATTCATAATAAAGTTCCAGTCCCATCTCTGATTTTCTAATTTCTGCTGAGATCGCTAGCAGAAGGCCCAAGAAGTTTTTGTGTGATCTGCTTCTTTGTGTCACTACTCTGACTCAGTCCGAGTACTTGGTCTTCTATCTTGTTAGTTGGAAAAATGCCTTTTGAAATCTGCTATTTTGTCAAATCTGAAATGTTTTATGGAGATAAATTTTGAAGGCTGTGCTGAGGGCGAAAAAGTACTCACTGCACGTGTTTACTCATCCACTCAGTAACCCATCCACTAATTTCTTTGTGTGATCAAGTTTCTAGCTTCTTTGTAGCTCTCTTCTTAGTGGAGGCACCCAAATCAAAACCAGCCAAAATGTGTTGTCTCAGAGCTTTTTTTCTGCTTGGGCTTCTCGATATGAAACCAGACACAAAATTCTGTGATATTTGGTCTTGGTGTCAGGCTGCTTTCCAAGTTTGAGATGCACTAAATATAAAGGTGTCAAAGTTGCTGTATCCTTCTCTGTCTTTCTCTCTGTTTACAGGCCACTAGGCATTGCTCTGTCCACACTTTTTCTTGCTCTGAGTAGCTGTTAAGCATTTTAGGCTA
This sequence comes from Todiramphus chloris collaris, assembly GCA_025345505.1. Taxonomy (NCBI): domain Eukaryota; kingdom Metazoa; phylum Chordata; class Aves; order Coraciiformes; family Alcedinidae; genus Todiramphus; species Todiramphus chloris. The sequence continues at coordinate 7,308,254 of JANVCC010000076.1, read as the reverse complement.
GAAATGTATTTCTCTGTCTTCCTAAAATAACTCCATTTGTGGACTTGATTTTTACTTGTTGCCTTCTTTTGCTAATGTACATAGTTGGTTTGGGAAGGCACAGGAGAGAATGAAGTAAGGTTATCCCTACATCTCAGCATAACAGGTGTTGGTACTGTAGGTTGCAATTATCTGCAGTCTCAGTGGGCTGTCTTGTGTTTCTAGTGCTCTTCACCTGATTTCTTGAACACTGTTCTAAACTTTTCTGAAAATGGGAATCTAAAACTGAGATACATACTTCATGCTTACAGGTGAGTTCGGTGGTCACTTTCTCTGTTTAGTTTTGAGTTTCATAGCATGTTCCATAGTCCAAGTCAGTTTTTTGTGTAAATCATGTTTCCAACATTCAAGAGCTTTCCTGGTGTAGTGGGCAAGTTCATTGTTATAGTTGAAGGTGATTATCCTGACAGGTCTTGACCTGTCAGGAAGTATTCTCTGAGGTAGAACTTCTTCAGAGGTAACTATATTCAATTGCTATCAACTATAAATTTTTAATGGATTTTATGTCCCAAGATACCCGGTTATTATTTCTTTCACCTTTTCTGAAAAACTCAACAGAATTGCAAGTCTTAGGAGGATGTTGACCTAATTAGCACTTCCATAGTGCACTCTTCGTCTGTGATGCCTCAGCAGTGCCGGTGTGCAAGAGGCATATTTTGAAGTGACAGGTTGTAACAATCATACTTCTTTTTCATCTTTAATCTCTTTTCCATTACTTGCTGCTCCCTACCCATGCTGTGTACATCAACTGCAGCTAATGAAAATGTAAAACAATGGTATGTTCTTTGATACTCAATTATCTCCTCATTACAGTTTAGGCTGTCACTGAATAATAGGGCATATTCTTCTAGTAATGTGGCTTCGTGAGATGCTGTTCAGAGTTACTGTGTCAGTGTATCCAAAGGAAAAAAAAGACTTATTAGGCCTCATTCTCCTCGTGGCTTGTATTGTCATTTATCACTGAGTGACGCTGGAATTCAGTACAAAATGGAAAGTGTGGTATTTTTTGCTCTCCTAACATAGGTGGGAATGGCTGTATATGAGATAGTGGGCACATGAATCCTCTGCAGAGGGAGCCACCTCTTTCTGATACTGTAGGAACTACAGAAAACCAGCCCACCTTTCAAATGTTCCTAATTATAAGCAGGTCAGGATGATGTTAGAGACAAGGTTCTACTTCTGACTATTCTATTCTATTCTATTTTGTTCTCCTTTTTGCACCCTTTACTGTACCCTGGTTTTGGATAGATAATCTTAAATTTGCAGGGATTATAAAACTGAATTAAATGATCTCACATGCTTGCTTATGGTAGAAAAGGTGGATGTCACAAGTATGACAGGCTAACATGCACCAAGCTTCCCCTAAGAGTGCTGACATAGCTACTGCATATTAAGGTACCTTATACAAGAGCCCTGGTAGTCCTGAAACTGTCTATTTGGATAGTCAGTAGTAATGAGCACTCTGAAAATTCATACCCTACCTTCATCCTCAGTCATTATTCCACATGTGTGTTCCATACAGTGTGGTCATGGATTTTGAAGGAGGGAGACTACATGTGAGGGACTGCTCCTTGATGGCACCCACAGAAGCCAGTAACTTTGCCTACCATTGAAATCTTACCAAATTGATGATCCAGGATAATTTTCTTTTAATGTTTTTATTTGGACTCTCAGCTCCTCCAACATTTTGTAATTTCTTGAGGAAGGCACCCTTCGCTTACATGTCGCTCATTTTTCTTGTGCACACTCTATGCAGTTTTTAATTCCTTGTATTTTAAATCAAATAAGAAATTCATTAAGTGTAGCTAAAATTTTGCATCCTTGTTCCCTTAACTTCTTACAACAGGTGACAATTTGGGAGTTGGGAAAACAAGACCCAAGCCTAAGATGGTCCACTTCTCTCCCCTCTCTCTCAGTCCCTTCCCCAGATTCCCTTGTCAGAGGATCATTTAACCTCTTCTCAAACCATTGACCTACCCTGTGACCAGCCGAATGACTACAGAGGCCAAAACGGATTCAGTTTGCTTACTAGGAAAACTGACTTTGGCTGGGTGACTCCTCAGTTCTTGACTAGAGTTCCTTATGGATGTTGTCTGTCAATAGCTCATCCACTCCCAGTAGCAGCAGAGTTCAAAAGCTCTTTTTCTTGTGCAGAGTATTCCATGGGACCTTTGGTGCCAGAGGTTTCTTAAAGACTGGGACTATCCTTGAATGATCATGGCAGTTGGGAGAGGCGTCTTGAGGGCTGGAGGAAAGCTAACAGTTAACCATTTTTGAGCATTTTTTGAGCTCTTTTTAATGAAAAGATAAAAAATTTGGAAGATCCGGTGCTATTCCTGCCAGTTTTTCCTTGCAGATGGAGCTAAGGACCATAATGAAGCCTCACTGACACTAAAGCAAATTCTATATTGAGGAAAAAACGTACTAGAGGTGCTGCCAGATTAATTTCACTGGTATGAGTTAAACTACTTCCACTACTAATGCTATATATTCATATACGTGTATGTGCATGTGTTTAAGAGGGTAGATTGTCGTTAAAAGTTTTGGAGTGCATTAGGTCTTATGACCTCTTAAAGTGATTCTTTGCACAGGCATTGTAGAAAAATAGCAGGGAAATAATATTTTGTGTATATATTTAGCAAAACGCCTGCTTCCATATATCACTCTGTGTAGGTGGGAGATTGAAATCTCCACACATTAGTTATATAGATCTCAGAAGAATTTTAACATTGACTATATGACAGCTGGGTAAAAAAGTAACTGCTTTGAGAAAGGTTTAAGAAGAATAAGTTTGTTTCAAAAGAAATAATGAAAATACTCAAAAAGCAAGAAAGTGAGAAAAATATTAGATCTTTTATCACATCTTTCTCTCTATGCCATTTCAAATTATACCTTTTAAAGGGAAAATGTAATTAGGAGAGACATTGAAATATAATAGAATGGACAGCCTTGTTTACAGAAGTGGTCACCACTAGATATTGCTTGACTTTGATCTTTTTGTGGCGTCTGACTTGTAGTCTGAAGCACATCGCACAGACTCTGTGTGCTCCATTTTACTTTTCTGGCACTTAAGAAGAATTACTTTTGCATATTGCAGGGCAGATCCTTCCACAATTTATGCAGCCAGGACTGTATTTGTAAGAGTTCAGACATCAAAACCAGTTTAATATAATTTAAGAAGTGGGAGTGGGATTTAGGAAGAGGTTTTATGAAGCTTTCAGATGCATGAAAGGTCCTTGAATAAAAGCCATTTTGTGAGCATATTTTTTATTGCAATCAGTATCACCACAGATAAAGCATGATGTTTCAGTGCAAATTGAGGAAAACAAATGAACATTTACATCTTTTACCCTTAAACATTCTATTAGTGAAACAATTCTGGAGATGCAGATCAAAACCTTCTTGCTATTCTTAAAGGTTTTCCCTGATCTGCCAGGAATTTCATTATGCCACTGTTTTATATTCAAACTCTCAGCGATTTTTTTTTTTTTTTACCTCCTGACTTATTTTACCTCAGGCATAAATTGAGTTGAACAAACAAACAAACATTTCCTTCCTTAAAGTTAGGCAAGATCACAAGCCTGCCAGTTCTTACTCTTAAGAGTAAACATTTGCCAACATGAGCTTATTCAAATATCACTTTGATATTCTAGCCCTAACCAAGTGAATAAAGAGTATTCAAGTAAAAACTATTTTACTTGAATACATATTTTACACTGAAATTATTATTGATTTCTTTTCACTTTATACATTGGAATGGTTGAAAAGCACAGTGCCCAAACTCTATTTTCCTTGGGCATGGTGATATTTTATCTACTCTGTTGTAGTAATTCCCAAGCTTTAAAGCTATAAAGTTCATTTTGTCATAGTTCACAACATTGGTTGCTTCCATTTCATAAAATGGTTTGGGTGGGAAGAGACCTTTCAAGATCTTCTAGTGCAACCCCACTGCAGGGAGCAGGGGCAGCTGAAACTAGAGCAGGTTGCTCAGAGCCCTGGTCAGCCTCACCTGGAATGATACCAGGGATGGGGCTTCTAGCACCTCTCTGGGCAACCTGGGCCAGGGTCTTACCATCCTCAGTGTAAGAAATTTCTTCCTTCCCTCTAGTCTAAATCTCCCTCTTTTAGTTTAAACCCATCAACCCTTGTTCTGTCTCAACAGACCCTGCCAGTTGACTTCTTGATGTGTCCATTTGTTGTGCATTTAGATGAACCACTTCCCACTGCTGGATGAAAGGTTTCTCTAGTGACCCATGAATATATGGATTTCCTTGAACCCAGGGAACTGATATCTTTGCTTTGCTGTAGTGGAAAGTAAGGATCAATTCAGTGTCAAAGACCTGACAGCTAATTGCCCAATATAATATATAACTGCAAGTGGATGTAAGAATTTTGGCAGTATTAAGGGCTAGGACCTGATGCAACTAACCTTAGCACTTGTGAGGAGGTATTTAGCCATGACAATAGTTGCTCTGCTTCTCCTGTGTGGAATTTGCTTATCATTGCAAATATGTATGGAAAGGCAGAAGGTGTATGGCAAGGCAGAAAGTGTATGGAAAGGTAGAAAGTCAGCAACTGGCTGTTAGGTGTTGGTTTTGATATGGTAATGAATTCTTTGATAGCAAATCATCTCCTTTCAACCTCCCCTTTACTTATGCAGACACTTATGCCCTCCTTCCTCTGCAAATGAGCAGATGGAGAGCCTGGGAGAGTATGTGGACTTTGAAATGTGACTCAGAGGTCAAGAGATTCAGTCTCAGAAGAAAAGTGAAATTCACAGCTAAGGACAATTTACTGTGACCAACCTGCTCCCAGCACAACCGAAGGGCTTGCTGATGGCTTGGTTTCTCACATTGACAGTTGATACAGAGTTTGCCTAGGAAAGCATGTCTCCTACTGAATTAGAAATACTCTGATGAGTAAACATTGTTTATTTGAGAAAGGCTTTTCAAGAGGAGATTTTTGACTGAATTGAAGGACCCTATCAGTTTCCAGTGCTGCTGTTCCTATACATGAGTCACTGCTTATAAATCACAAATTAGTACAATGAAATTCAATCAGGTGTCTGGTAGGGGAAAACATAGTGCTAATTTTCCTTTTTTTGTTGTTGTTGTTTTAGTTTTAGATGTCTATGGAGGTAACAACACAATTAAGACACCTAAATCGATATTGCCAGTGTGCTTGCCATTGCTTGGTACATTAAGAATCTTTCAAGAATTGTGTTTAACATAGAGTCTTTGTCTTTTTGTTTTGAAAGGTGCTTTGAATAGCTTTAGAGAATTGCTTAATTGTTTATCGATCTCATAATTATTCAGTTTGTTATTCCCCCCCTTTTTTTTTTCCCTTAACATTACTTCATTCTCTTTTAAAAGTCCTGGAAAAAGTTTACAGTAATTCAGAGTTCCTTGTCAAAATTTTGTGCATTGCTTAAATTCCATGTTGCCATAGTGATAAGGATAGAAGCTATATAGAGGCACCTCAACAGTTAATTAACCAAATATAGGAGCAATTGTCCACATATTCAGAATTCCTTTTTCACTTTGGAGGCAGAAGATAGTTATGGTGGATTTTTCAACACGCTGCTCCCACGGGGTCATATTTTATTAAACTGAGTAAATTGGATGAGTCAGAGCCATGAGTGTCTAGGAATTTAAAGAAAAGAATTGATACTCTATCTCACAAACATACTGTATTTTTCTACATTTTTGTGGTGGGTGTTAGTTTAAGAGACGTCTGCTTAAACTCCAGTTGATGAAGAGAAGATGACACTCTTTTCTGTGGTTGGCTTTGGTTTGCCTTCCACAAAGGTGATCTGCTTCAGACATGACTCTGCTGTACCCTATATTCCCTTCCTTTACCCTTCATCCAAAAAATCCCTGAATAGTGTTCATCCATTTTCCAAATCCATCTGATTTGCCTCTTCTGAAGTAACAGAGTTGTTCCACTGTTATGGCAATAGAGTATGTGTGACAGTGGATGGAAAGTAGAAAGCTAGAGGACTGCTTCGAATTTTAGCATGGCAGGTTTCCCTCCACCCTCTGAGTCCATAAATGAAAATAATTGTGCGGCAATGCCAGGAAATTAATATCCTGCCACAACTCCAGAATGCTGTGAAAACATAGCATTGCATAACAGTGGATCCACTGAATGGTATCACTGCGACTAAAATTATCTAACGTTGTGTTGCCTTTTTATTTGTATCTGGCAGGGATCAGACTATCTCACCATGGTACACAATACGTTTTCTAAATATGTTCTAAAACTAGAACATTCTTCATCAGGAGTATTGCCAAAATACAACAGAGGAGAATGGAAAATGGTGCCCCTAATTACCGATACATTCTTGCATTGACATGTGATCAGCACATTGGTCTTCTTCAGAAGGAAGCAAACTCCTGTTACCCTATGAGAAATAAATTAAATTGAACATTTCTCATCCTTCAAAACGTTGCTGCCCAAGTAGAAATGTATACATCTTTTAAAAGTCCATGCAGTGTTTTGAAAGAGCTGAAATGAAATAATACTATTTTTTAAAATGTAAATTTCCTTTTAAAGATCATTGTATTTTGCCTCATGCTACCACTAAACTTACTCAGGCAGTGTTAAGTTGCTGTTCCCAGTTATTTTCATTCTTCTTGAATAAATGTGAATGAGATGTGAGTAAATGAGAGACAGTCGTTATGCACCATGACTAAAAGCAAGAAGTGATGGTCCCAGTTCAGTTCTCTTCAAAGATAAAGGATATGCAGTATTTAATACCCTGGGACAAAGAATCCTCAATTTAAATTTTATGGGCTTTATATTTCTAGTTTCTTTATCACCAGTGTTGCAGATGACATGGGAATGAGCTACCACCATTATCTGTGAGAGCAGAGGGTAGAAACTGAAGCCCTCAAACTTTAGTTATTTGTCTGAGACAGCTAAAGCTACATCTGGACAGGTTTACATATGAAGTCTGCCTTTGCTGAAGGATCTAAGGAGCTGCAGTTCTCACAGACTTCAGCTTATAGAACATCATTAAAAAATGTTGACTCCTACTATAAATTAAATCATGTATTTCATCAGACCTCTCAAATAAAAATGAATTAGTGTAGTTTGGTTTTATGTTAACGTTTTCAAAGATTATGTTGTTAGATTGTATGTCAATATGCTTGAATAGACTAGAAGATGAACGATTGCTTCGCAGTCCTATGGCACAGGCTTTGCAAACACTTATTAAATATAACTGGTAAATGTAGTTTAGCTTCACCATGCGGTTGCATTTATTGCTAGATCCAATCTATACATACACAACACATGTACCCTGAGTCCAGTCCTGATGTAGAAGAATCTATCAGTGACCCTCACAGCATTTCCATGGTGTGTTTTATCCCTATTCCTTACATGATTCTTTTATAAAATCTGCTTTAATTTTGCTAAGTATTACAGAGAATGTACAGAGTAACTGACTTGCTGTGCTAGAAACTCTTGACTCTGCATTGAGCAAAATACACCACCATTTAATATCAAATGTACAATCAAGAAACAACTGGCTTTCTTTTGTAGTCTCTCCAGAGCTGTCCGAGAAAGTTAAATCAGAAGGCATTGAGGAATTGTTCTCATTGTTCATATGGATGCATTAGATGCTATCTAAGTCCAAATAGAAATCCCTGAGACATTAAAAGAGACATTTCCCCCTTTCCTCCCTCCTCCAAAGGTGTTTAATACAGTGTTCATTCTTAGAAAAAGTTGTCATTTTCTGTACTTTTTTTTCCCATAGCTTCTACCACTGTTCTGAGTGGTTGTACAGATAGAGTGGACTGAAGGCGTTCTGGAGTCATCAAGATGCAGTAACCCAGAGATACTAATGTTAAGTGGTGCCCTTTTCCAAAAAGGCAAACATTTCATGCTTGCTTCTGTGTAGTGCAGTGTAAGTGCAGCAACGTTTAGTACTGCTGTTACATGTATTGTCAATATTATGTATCATTATTTCACTAGAAACTTATTGTTAACTAGTAACAAATGGAGTTACAAACAAGAAATACACTTAAAATAATGGCAACTTAAATATATTTATAAATGCAGAAAAGTATATTAAAAAGTATAATTAGTTCGTGAACATAAAACTCATACCCATATGAATAACCCAGCTTGAAAATTCAAATTATTTTATTGTGCATGACTTGACGACACAGATGGGAGTAAATTAAAAGCTAGACTGCACACTCTTTCAACTCCTTCAATAGGGGAAGGAGTATCCAAGTAGAATCCCAGGAAGGGAATTGTGATTTACTTATCGTTCCAACTCAAACAATGCCTTGATCCGTAAGGAAAACAATTTATTGCCATCTGTTCATCTTACTACCTTCTTTACATAAGCCTTTTTCAGCTTTGTATTAGGAAGCATTGTTAAGACTTTCTCTACTCACTTACTGTAGTATTCTTACTAAAAAGGAACCTTTCAGAGACTTGGTGGCCTGGATGCAACCTGCAGGAGTCAGGATGGTTTACTGGATCAGAACTAGGTCTCCCTACCATGGGGGATAGAACCATAGAAGAGAAATGCAAGTTGCTATAATAAACCAAGTGCAAAATTGGATTACAGAGTCATTAGAGGCTGTAGTTATTTAGCACCTTTTAGGCCCTTGGTAAAGATTATTAAACAAATGAAAACAGGTTTAGAGCTAAGCATTCCATTCTTTCCAAATAGTGGTTATTATTTTTTAACTTCTAATTATTGTGCATAAAACTGGATTATATCACATTAAAATTTAGTTTATAACATCTATTAAAGGAGATCTGTTCCTATATAAAAGGAACTATGATTTTTTTCTCCCCTGTGTCTGTTTCTGTAAGTTGAAAATTTAGATAACAAAAAGGTTAAATTTTTTCTAAGATTTTTGTGTCTTTTTTCCAAACCAGAGTGCCTAAAAAGGCCCTTCAAACTGTCTACAATTGTTACACTTCTACTTAATTTTTGCATATTTTAAGTTATTAATGGATTTTATTGCATATTTAAGGAAAGGTATTTGTGAACATGTCTGTGCAAGTGTTTCTATTGTTACAACTTCATAGAATCAGGAAAATATTGGTTGGAAAGGACCACTGGAAATCATCAAGACTATCTGTCCACCCAAAGTGGGTTGGTCACCAGCACCGCATAGTCCTTGGTTTGTCTAGTTGAGTTGTAAAATCTTTCAAGGATGGATGTTCCACAGCCCCTCTTGCTCCTTTGCTGCATCACCCTTCTAATGGAGAAGTTCTCCTCATGTCCAGTCTTAAGTACTATCCTGCAATCTTTGGCTGTTGCTCCTTTTTTAATTTCTCACTCCCAAAAAGAGTTTACTGTGGTTGTCCTTGTACATCCTTTTAAATGACTGTAGGCTGCCCACAGAGCAGCACCCCTTAACCTCCTCTCCGCCACTCAAAACCAGCCCAACTTCCTCACCCTTTCCTTCTGGAAACATGCTCTAGACCCTGACGCTCTTGGTAGCTTTCCTCTGAGTCCTCTTCAGTTTTTCCACATCCTTCTTGAAATCCAGGGCCCAAAACTCAAGCCAGTATTTTAGGTGCAGCCTCTCTAGTCCCTGGTGGAGGAGGACAATTCATAACTCCCCTTGATCTGCTGATGGTTGGGCTCCTAATGATCTAGTGTGTAGTTTGGCAAACTTGAAAGTGACAGAGCCTGACCCAGGCTCCCAGAGAGGTTGTGGAGTCTCCTTCTTTGGGAGATTCCAAACCCACCTGGACAGTGTGATCCTGGGACCCCTGCTATGAGTGATGCTGCTGGAGTGATGGCTGGGTGAGACGCTGCTGGGTGAGATGATCTCCAGAGGTCCCTTCCAAACCCCACCATGCTGTGATTCTGTGATTTATTGTAAAACAGCTTTTTGAAATGTTCTCCATGTTCTGTAAACAGAACATTTACTAGGAGGCATTTTCAGAAAAATTCCTTCTTGATCCGTATCTGATGAGCCTAACATATCACTGTGCATTATACTCCCTATAATTACCCTGATGTGAACCTGGGTGGAGGGAATAATTTCTTATTTCACTCTCCCTGACAAATGACTGAGCCTTTGAGACAAGTTAGGCTAAATCATTTTTTCTGAGACAGTCATTCACATATTCAATACCTATCCCAAGAGGTGGTAAGAGTTTTGCGAATTACTAGGACAAAAAAACAATTAAATTCTACTTGGCTACAGCAGGCTGTCTTGTCTTATCCAGTCTTTGCATCTTCATGTAATGTATGGTTTCTATCTCTTAATATGAACTCTTGCATTAGTTCTCTTGGTGTATTTTCCACAAAATCCTGTCTTAGAGACTCATCAGGTTTTGTTGTGTTAGGGACAGAAAGTTATCAGGAAAGAGAACTCATATCTCTCAAGATTACTGTATTTCTACAAACTTTTGACTTGAAGCTTTTCAGAAGGATGCTGAGCTGCACTGGAAGAAAGAGCAGCAAATTTTCTCCTCTAGCTCATCTAGCCTACTAGGTCAGAATGTAGCTTTGAAATAGTGAACACTTCTACCTCGGTTGCAATGTCATCAGCAGGTATGTGCTACAGCTAGACAGTATTATTTGACTGATGTGCCCTCTCTCTCCTCAAACAGAAGTATCACACAGATCAGAGCTGAATTAAACATTTACTAATGTCACATCAAATTCGGTGACGAGGTGAAGCTTTTGAGAAACATTTATTCACATTTATCAGAAAGAAACACAAATATTGTGGTTAGCTTTTTGCTGCTTGAAATGGCTTTTGCTTTAAAAATTTCATTTCATTGTATTACAAATAAGCAAACCCAAATTCTAAAATCTCCTTAGAACTCAAACAAGATTAGAGTTTAGTGGGGACTAGCAATACTCTGGTAGTATTCTGTGTGATTTTTTTTTTTTCCAAAACTTAGTGCAATTCACATAGCTTTTCAGGAATACATGGATAGATTTGATTGCAAGTACTTCTTGGAAGTTCTTCCCTATGGAATTCCTGCTCCATATAAGTTTCTAGGACATGAAGCTTCAGCTGGCCATGAGTTTGTAGCACTACACATTTTCTTTTTGCTACTTTTTTATGACTGTAACCCCTCTCTATCTTCTTCCCCATGTGTACACTATGCATCTCAGTCCCAGCTCTGCAAACCCCCTGCTATTCCATTCTCCAGTGGGTCTTGAGTGCAGTCTGACAATTGTTGATTTTCACCAGATTATGCAGCAATTAAGATTAATTTAGTAAGGTGTATGTGACAGAGACTGTGAGAGCGAAATAGATCAGTTTATATCATACCATCAGACTATCAATCAAAAAATATTCTTTTCCTGGAGTTGACATGGTGGGGATGATAAGAGCTCCTGAGAGTTTAAAAAATAGAAATGCTTAAATTATGCCTCATGTTTTATTCTGTGTGCAGAAACAAATGTGAACAAATTTACATCCTTTAAAAGATCCTGCTCTTACACACCAAATACCATCAAGTCAAATAACTGTCTGTGTATATACAGATATTTCTGTTGCATGTAGTTCACCAACGGGCAGTAGAGGCTGTTAGATAAACCCTCAATTAAGTATTTTGTTATAGTCAATAAAATGTGAAAATAATTTTTAGTAGTATTTTATTTTTCATTTCTTTCATTGGGAACAAAATCTTTGTCACTGGTCTGAATGACACAATACTCTCATTTGTTAATAATATGTGTAATAATAAAGAGTGTTGAGGGGACTGAGATAGAAAAATGTTGTACTTCAGACAGTTGTAAGAAACTCTGAATGCAGGTAATGATTTTTGTTTTGAAAAAATGATAATATAAGTGTTTCACAAGAGTTCCAAGATGGATACCATTAGTGGAGGATTTAAATATTAGCAGCTATTGACAAAAAATATGCTGTTAGAATACTAGTGACTATCTGGGTTTTTTTCCCTTTGCTTTTGATATTTGAAAGTGTTTGAAAAAATAAAGAAAAAGTATTGGGGAAAAAAAAAAGTCCTAGAAATTCACCATGTTTCCCCTTTAGCACATTTAAAGAACATTTAGAATGATTAAAGAAAGATTTATAGATAACAGGTATTTCTGGTACTTACAGTTTCCCAGTAAAGGCAAAACTGGTTTGTTCTTTTTTAAACAAGGAGAGATAAGTATTTCTTCTGGCATCAAAAGCTTTTGAATCCTACTTTCTTGCCTTTTGTTAGTATGAAATCTTTTCTGTAAAGTGCTTGCAGTCTTTTCACTCTCTTTGGAAGAGCCTTAGTCTACTCTTTGTGAATGAACTCTGTATGTGGATGTAGGAATGTGGTCAACAGTCACGATACTTCGCATTTTCTTTGGCCCAAAGCTTTCTTCCTCCATTCAGCAATTGTTTTTGTAAGGTCACTAAGATACTATTGTGATAGGTGACCTTATAAAAATCATGTGTCTACATTATCAAGGAGAAATGTTGAACACTGTGTCCAGATGTTTCTTGAAATAGGTTTTCAGATATAAGGAATCAAATATGAAAAAATTAGGGTAAACATAATGCTTATACAAATTCTTCCTTTAAAGCAGAAGGAAAAGGAAGGGAAATGAGGTCACATCTATTTTGATAGCTCTTTTAAAAGGGAGAGGAAGGGAGAAAGAAGACAAAAGAAAGAGGTGTTAAAAATGTAGTGGTGCTCCAGAATGATTGACTAGAAGAAGTGATCTCAAAAACAAAAATGGCAAATATAGATGATTTAGCTTTCCCTGTGATCAGTATACAATTGTTTCCTGCTGCCTCATGTTTTGTTGAGTCTATTTCCAAATGTTCTCGCCTTACAGAATTATGTCTCTGTTGGATAGATTTCAGTGTCATGAAGCATTTTACTACTACTCAGTTTATTACCTTCATTTTATACTATTGTTATTTTCTTGGAGTTTCATTCTCCCTGTGCCGTGCTAAATAAAGCTTTTCTTCCTCGAGATCTGTAATCTTCAGATATTCATAAAATCCCATCTTTTCATTTAGCCATGTTGAACTAATCTGTCCTCCTAAAATAAGTTTTTCATATCACTCTTCCATCTCTTGAATATCCTGTTTGTCACTATCATTTTGGTGACAAGAATGCCAGGCTTAGGGTGATTTTGCACCCACAACTGCATCAGACTCACATCGGTATATGGTGAAGATGATGGACTAGGTTAGTGTGAAGTATACTGGTAACATTTTTTGGTCATCCAGTATTGCTTTGAATCCAATATTCCTTTGTGTGCAGGAGACACACATGATCAAGGCTTTGGTGACTTGACAATGTCTCCTCAGAGACAATAATTTCTTGTCAGAGGAAAAGAACAGGGACAAGGACACTTATTTAGTCTCCCTCTGCCCCAAAGGCAGAAAGTTGCTGCATTTGAGAGAAATTTGTATTTTTGTCAGTTAGCTTTAAAACATTCTTCTGCACAGTTTCTTCTTAGGGAGACTGACATTAATGCAGCATAAATAAGATTCAGTGTATCTGTATTGGGAATGCATATTTATTTTAGAGTTAAAAGCTTTCAAGTTATTTCAAGTTTCATACCTGCTTTATTTAATTTTAATTACTTTCAATTCAAAATAATATGGGTAACAGCATAATCAAACCTAGGAGTTTTGTAGAATTCTAGTTATTAAACATTTTATACCTGTTCACTGACTATGATCATGCAGCTTCTTAGAAGCTAGTTAAAAACAAATAATCCTTTTTTGAAAGAATGAATTGCCCTCCAGTTTTTTATAATGGTCTGTGCTGGGTGTGTTGGTGTACCAGTAACCGAGTTTGAATTCCTGCAGTCTGAATTTACAAAATGCTGATGATAATGCATGCAACATCGACCTCACTGTGAGTTCAGTAACCCTGAAGTTCAAGCTGTAACATTTCCATCACTGCATACCCAAAATCAGAAGCTAAAAAAGTGCCTTAGTTAATTTCTTTTCTTCAAAAATCCCAAACAAACAAACAAACAAAACCCCCATTTGGCTATACTTCAGCACTTTAGACCTCTAGAGTTGCAGTATAACACCAAGATTACAGATATTTCATTTATTATATCATATTTTTTCCTATAATTATGATTTTATGTGTTCAGATGAAGAGGATTCATTGTGAGACTAATGAGCCTAAGCTGCAGTGTTTTTTATTGTAGCTGTATCTGTAATGTGGTAGATGCTTTCTAGAAAGAAACAACATATTCAGTCTCTGCTAAAAAACTGCATAATATACGCATTATCTCTTCAGTAAATTGCAAAAGAAGAAGGGCAGTGTTTATATTTTTAACATTTCACAGAAAAATAAGAGAAGAAATAAAATTAGCAGTGTATTAAAGAAGTGACTTAAGCATATGTTACTATGCATACTCTGAGGGTAGTCCTGCCATCCAGAGAGACCTTGAAAGGCTGGAGAAACTGGCTTACAAGAACCTCCTGATGTTCAACAGAGAGAAGTGCAAAGTCTTGCACCTTGAGGATGAACAACTCCATGCACCAGTGCAGGGCCAGAAGCCACTCAAGCTGTCAACTTGAGCAGGGGATTTGAACCAGAGGACTTCCAGAGGTCCCTTCCAGTCTCAGCCATTCTGCGCTTCCATAACGTACCAGTCCGCTGCTCTGTGTAAGCACTGTATAGATGAAATTACTGTGGCCCAAATTTCACTGTTTTCTGTATGGAATTCACAGAAATTATCATCAGGTCAAGCATGTCATGGCAGCTGATGACCATCTGGATCTGTTGAAGCCCTAAGTATATTTGTCCAGTTAGAGTGAAGAATAGCCAATATAAAAATTCATTGTTGGTGTTAAAAAACATCATAATTAATTGAATTTTTAAAAGTAGTCCTTTATTCCCCCCCCTTTTTTTTCCTTTTAAATCTTCTGTGTCTCACACCTTTAACTTGCTGTTGGTATTAGAAGGTTTAATTTATATGCATAAATGTGATGTAGAAAAATGAAGTTGTAGAAAAGCACGTTTTGTGTGTTCAGTGTTGCAATACATTTATAAAGAGCTATGTTCTGTAAAGCAGCATTACCACATCAAGTAGTAGGTGATAGGTTACTAACAACAGATATACATATGTGTGTGTGTGTGTATATATATATATTTGTGTGTGTGTGTATATATATATACTGGGAAATCCCAAGCAAAAATACAGGCTAGTCAGAGTATGGATTGAGAGCACTCGTGAGGAAAAAGACTTGGGGTGCTGGTTGATGAAAAGCTCGATATGAGCCAACAATGTGCAAGTGCAGCCCAGAAAGTCCCAACCATATCGTGGGCAGCATCCCCAGCAGTGTAGGCAGCAGGTTGAGGGAGGTGATTCTGCCCTGGAGAAGAGAAGGCTCTGGGGAGACCTTCTTGCAGCCTTCCATTATCTGAAGGAGGCCTACAAGAAAGGCAGAGGGACTTTTTACAAGGGCTGTAGCAATAGGGGGTAATTGCTTCAAACTGGAAGAGGGTAAATTTGGAGTAGAAATTAGGAAGAAGTGCTTCACTGTGGGGATGGGGAGACACTGACAAAGGTTGCCCGTAGAGGTTGTGGATCCTCCGTCATGGGATGTGTTCAAGACCAGGTTGGATGGGGCTTTGAGCAACCTGGTCTAGTTGCAGATGTCCCTGCTCACTGCAGTAGAGTTGGACTAAATGACCTTTAAGATCCCTTCCAACCCAAACCATTCTGTGATTTTATGACCCAAGGATGATAATTATTCCATTAGTATTACATTTGAAATTAATGCCTCTCCACCAGACCAGTAACCAGTAGGTGAGACTGGTTGTTACCCATGCCATTATGCAAACCACACTGTTTATTGTGGATGAGATTCATGTTATTATGGAAAAAATAATTGCTGTGTTTAGCTGGCTGATTACTTTTGTTCTTCACTTAAAAAGAATGTTTTTTTCAACTGTAATTGGGAGGCCTGGCCCATTGCTGTATTTCTCTGGGCCTTAATTGCTTTGTCTTTGTCTTGCTTTACGTCATGGGAGCAAGAAATGCAAGCGAGGATATTTTTTACCCAACTTTACTCTTGCATTTTTGTGTCATTAGGATGATGGATGAGATTACTTAATGCATTTCTGAGTGGACTGTTGCTTTTCTCATACCCTTCTCAGGCAGGTAATACTCTAAAGCTGCGTTTGGGGTGGGAGAGGGATTTTATTTTCCTAAGATTTCTCTATTCTGCTACTCATCAGCCTAACAGTTGCCCTCGAGTATCCAATAGCTTTGTTCTTCTGCTATTATTTAAGTGTCATTTGAGTTTTACTTCTTTTTCTCCATTGACATGTTTCTTTATCATGCAGACCTAGTTTTACCTGATACATAGATTCCAATATGTCCTGATGGAAGTCACTGGAAGCGCTTGTGTTTAATTTTTGCATCCAATTTCCTGGTGTTCTTGATGGGAGTTATACAGATGCCATTAACTTGATGAAACTTGGGTTTCAATTTTTGTATTGTTTCAAACTCCATTGATTATGTTTGCCTGTTATATTAATAGTTGCTTATATGGTCTTATACGTGGACAATATTTCTGAATTGGATGTAGTAGTTGCATATGTACATGTCCTGGTTTGAGTGAGAACAGAACTAATTCTGTTCAGTGATTTTACTTCTCATCTCAGTTCTTCTAGCTAACTGCACTGTCTGAAGTCAGCAGCCTGTTTTTGCAGGCAGTGTCTGCTTCTAGCAGTGAGAACACCCCATGTTTAGAGTTACTACCAAGTATGGGTGTGCAGACCAAGGCCACTGCTGGATTCTGTGTACCACACTGGGGGATGCAGAAACTGAAAGGCTGCACCTGCAGGGAGGAGCGGACAGGACAGGTGACCCCAAACTCACCAATGAGGTATTCCATCCCATAGACATCATATTCGGTATAAAGCTGAAGGATCAGGAAGGTCTCCTCCCTTTCTTTGCCCTCTTAGCCCACTTTGCTCAGCTTGGCTTGGGTCCTCTTTTGGTTTCTCCCTCAGAGCATCTGAGGAGGCCTCTGTCCGTTCTGCCTTTGACCCCGATGTGTGTGTTCCTGAATCCAGTACTGGAATCCAGCTCCTGAACACAGCTTCTGTCTGCTGCAGGGCCCAATCTGGGGCTCCCCTGGTGCCTGCTCCACAGCATCAGTGGTGATGGTGATGTAATTACCATCAGGGGGTTGGGTTCAATACTGGTTTTGTATATATTTGTATATATTACATTTTTATAATTATTAATTTCATTTTCATTAAAGCTGTTCTAGTTTCCTTTTCTAATAGCTAAGTCTCTCTCCCTTATTTCCTTTCTCTTGCCCTTTGAGGAGGGAGGGGGGTTAGCAGAGGGTGTCTGTTATAGGTCTAAGGGGCTACCCTGACCCTAAACCGTGACAGTGTGCAATAGAGTTAAAGTAAAATAACAGAAAGCCATGATGAAATTCAGAACTTTGATCTTCTGATTCCCAATTTGGTGACTGGAACTTCTATAAAACTGACATTTTTAACACAGAGATTTCCTTTTTAACTTAAATTAAAAACTTTGAAGCTGTGATTGCAGTCAGCTGCTAAGGACTTGCTCTTCTTTTGTGCTAAGGATACTTTCGTCCACCTGATTTTAGGGAGCGTTGAGGACTGCTGGGATTGATCCTCAGTAATCACTTTTAGTTGGAATTCAGTTCTGTAAGGTGCTGAAAATCCCTTCCCACTGAATGCTGCTGAAGGTTGCTAGGCACCTCAAAGGGTTAGTGACTATCACAGCTTGCTTCACACATGGGACTGCATATGTCACTTACAGTCTCTAAGTCAAACAGACCTTCCACTGCTGTCACTAGAGATTATTCTGTGTGGTTTTGGGTGGGTTTGGGGTTGTTTTGCTGTGCTTAGAGTGTGAGTCCATACCTTGTATTGCGGTATCATTCTGTGGATGGAGACTGCCATATCCAGCAGAAACAAGTCACTGAAAATGTGGGAAGAAGAAATACTTGAGATTTTTGTATAATAGCAATAAAAATAATTAGTGCCCTGAACATTTAAAAGAAAGCCTCTCCAGAACATCAAACCAGTCAGTGACTACAGCAGTGTGACAGTGGTCATAAAACTTAATTTACTTTACTTACCAGCTTTGTTAGGTCCTTGTTCTTTTCACATTTTTTTTTTTGTTGTGACATGTGCGTTCCAACATCTTCCGTGTAATGCCAGCAGTATCCAGGATGCACTTACCAGAAAATAAGCGGCTCCCCAAAGCCGGAGGGCATTGAACTGCCCTTTTGTTCCATGTAACCTATTGCAGAACTACTCACAGAATGACATGCTTTACTGCGTGTCACCTTATTGCTTTATTATTAGCCTTCGTAAAGGTCAGATGGGCTTGGCTCAAATTCACGAGGAAACAATGCGGCACAAAGTTGGCTTTCCTTATTTCCCCTTTACCAGAAGACCTGCAGATTTTTCTGAGGTTCGCAACAATATTTTTTGATATCATGTGGAAAGCAGAGAACTGTTTTCAATTCCCATTGTGGTAATCAATGAGATGTAAAATTGCAGCAGTTCCATGCTGCCTAGAGCCTCTCCTGACAGACCTCGTTTGGTTTGTCAGAATGCATAAAGCACTCATAAGACCGTAGCATTAGCTCTATTTCTCGCTGACGCGAATGAGCACAGAAAGAGACCAGCTCTTAAGGAGACATTTTCATTTGCTTAAATAACCCTGTACAGCTGCAGCACAGCAAAATCTTCCTGTGCTATGCAGATTTCATAGGATGGGAATAGGAACTGTTATTACCCATATGTGTGATACCAAAAAAAGCAATAAGCCTGTGGACTAGCTCAAGAATTATTTCATTTCTGAAAATGTCATTCACAAAATGAAGAAGTCAAGGTAGCAGTCCAGGCATGCTGTTATTTTTTAGCATATTAGTGACTACATTTGTACATTTGTTGCTGTGCAATGATCATCTGGAACTTAAGGAAGACAGAATGTAAAATTTACATCTTTCTGTTACAAAAAATGAACAACTCTTTCACCTAAAGTGAAATAAAATTTGTAGGTACTAGCAACTCTTAAGTCTTCGAAAGAAGCAAGCAATCAGGAATCGACTGAATTATAAATACTTAAATTTATTTGGTAGATCCTTAGAAACTCTTTCACAGCATATATTTGGGAGGAAGAAGCTCTCAATGCTGTGTATTTTGGAACTGTGCAGAATATGGAAAAAATATATATATATATAAGGCAATAAAAATAACACCAAAAATATTTTCCTGTGGGTGTCATTATAGATGGAGTGATTGTGTAGCTTATGGCATCAGCATTGGACGAGAAGCTTCTTGTCAGTGCCTGTGATGCAGATAACTACAGTCGTCCCTTATCAGTCCCTTAGAGGTGTTTATAAAATGTTCTGTTCTCATTCCCTTTGCTACTGGAGCAAACATCAGCTTGGTGTAATGGCATTTCTCTTGACTACCTTAGCTGATAAGCGAAGAATGGAATGGATGTTTGTAAATGAGGTGTTCTTTCTCTGCACTGGTTATTCTTTCAGCATAGAAATTATGGGGATTCTGAGTTTCTATCTAATTCTGGAACTGGTTTCTAGAGCTATACATCCCTTTTCTTTACCTAATGTTGATTTTCTAATGAATAAATATGAATGAAAATGCAACAGCATTGCCATTTCCAAGCTTTCACAAATTCTGTTAAACTTCCCAGCAGCAACAAAAAAATAATTGTGTAGCAGTTTAGGGATATATGTTTCAGGTATCCCAGATTCCAGCCACTGCCTCAACTAGCAAGTCAGCCGAACATGAGCTTTCGCCTCATGACTGGGTTGCGTGATCGAGATTTAATAAGATGCAGACTTTGCAGACAGTAACATGTAACACCTACTAAGAGACAAGATGGAGAGCTGGGTATGTTGGAATTGCTCTCTCCACATGGTTGTGTCAGGAGCTTGGTTGCTCACCTAGCTTGGTAGCTAGAACTCACCAGTTGTGAGTTCTAGGTCACAGGTTGGGATAAATGATCAGTCACCACAGAAAATGTGGTGACTGATTTGAAAAAAAGAGATGTGGAGTTCTTCCTGGAGAATTTAACAGCTCTCTTAACAACTACAACCAATCTTAGACAAAGATATGTCATAAACATTATTTTCTCTGAACTTCCATTTCTGAAGTCTGATAGTAGCAGAGTTTGTTTGCTTTGTGGGATTTAGGGGTTTTTAATTGCTTCGGTACAAAAATCTACTTCTCAGCTTGAAAATTGGCCTCATTATACTGGATTTCAGCCGAGGAATAAATTTTATTTCTGGAGTGCATTTGGAGACAGGGGGTTGGATTTGAATCATGGGGCTGGGTGGGGTGATTGTAATTTTCACATTTATAGAGGATTTTTTTTTTACTATTTTTTTTTTTTTTTACGTCTTTAATACTCTGTTGAAATTTTGCTGCATATAGATGATCATTTGAATTAGCAGTTTGAATGGTTTGTAAAGTTCCGTAACTTATTGTACCTAGATGCATTCTTTCATTCTCACCCTTTGCACTCTGGACTTCATTCCTTTTGGGTCTTCCCTTATGTTTCTGAATGCAAGAGTGAAATACAGTCCAGATTTAGTTTTATACCACGTGTTCTGAACTCTGTTGCCTGGTCCTGTGTTCATTGCTGACAGACAAGTTAAGCAGGCCTACAGCACAATGACCTGTTTCGTGGGGAGATTGCCTCGTGAGTTCCTGTACAGCAGAGTCCTGTACAACTACAGTCACACAAGGTGTATTTTTTTTTCCCTTGGATAAAAATAGCTTTTCATATGATATGTAATGAAAGTTCCAGCAGAAATTGAAAAAGTGATGAAGCTTATAGCATATAATCATTATGTTAATATTTATAACAGTCTTTTCAGGAGATAAAAACCACTGAAGCTATGGGAGAGCTCAGTGAGGTCTTCTCTTCTTCCTCCTCGAAGTCTGACTAGGCAACAAGAATAAAAAGCAGGGGTTGTCTACTGTGGGCTGAGCTCGAATCTCTTCATGAACTCTGTTCAAAAGGTCTTAATGTTTTGGGTGTGCTGTTAAGTAGAACTTAAGTATTGTTTTCTGGGGTGTATTGCAGGATACTAATCAGTATCTTCTACCTAGAATCCATACTTTCAGGTCTTTGAAATACTCTCATGAGCAACATCTAACATAGACTGTAAAGACTAAAAGTGGTTCCTAGACCTGTTTTGAGTTGCTGATCTTGAAGGGCTTGTACCTTTTATATGGTCTGGTTACAAAAATATTAATCCCAAATAAAGGAATCTGAACCCAGTACTACTTTTTCAAAGCTGAATCTCCAACTCATGTGCTCCTTCTAGCCCTAGAAGTTTTTCAGAGCTTTCCAACACATCTCTGCTTCAGGGTCATGAAGTCTATCAAATAGACTTCTTTTCTGGAAAAGCTGAAGTGCAGACCAGCAAGCAGAAGCAGGAATTGAACTGAGTTTCCCGATTTCCTTCCAAATACATTAACTGCTAGATTATATGCAAAACCAAGCAGCTTTTACTCCTGGTCCTTTACATAACCAGTTTCATGCCCTTGAATGTGTGGGTGCCCCAGGATTTTAATTATCTTAAGCGGAATTTTCATGGATTATTGCATATTCATTGCACTGGATCTAAAAAGGTAGACTAAATTTAAATGTAGAATAAAAATAGAAAAAAAAAATAATTAGGCTATTCCTGCAAGTATCACAGTTCTTCATTTGCAATCAAAAAAGGCAGCATTAACATACAGATAATTCAGGTACAGATGTTATTCACAGTCAATATAAATTAATACTCCAGGTGATAAAGTTGTACTTGCAAAAGTTTCTAAATGACTTAACTAGCTAACCTTCGTTCAAAGCCTAAGTCCGCTGTGAGACTTTACAAGGCCTAATAGATGCCAACTTGATTCCAAATTTAGCATCTGCAAATGACTATTTTAAAGCACTGCATTTTCTGGAGAGAGAAATGTACAGGTTGAGTCCATACATCTTAATGAAGATTCATAAAGCTAGGCAGATAGTGGAGATAGTGTTTTCGATAGTAGGGTTTACTCGGCTCTTGGTTATGTTTGTGCCATTTTCTACCAGTTTGTTTCTTTATGCTCGTGTGCATGCTTCTTCTCCATGAATCTGGTTCTGCACATTTTGGAAAACTGGGGTGTGAGGTGGAACTGATAACATGCTTCACATCATGGCAATCGGTGTAACAGGAGGGAATGAAACATCCCTAGCAGAGATATAGTAACTATTCCATTTTAACCCTTCTGAAGGATTAGAACTAGTTTTAAATCAGAAGTAATTTCACAATTATATCCCTTTTAGAGGAAAGAAAAGAATTTTGATGTCCTTTCCAGATCTAAAGCCCCGGTTTCTTTTCCCAAAGATGATCAGAGACTTCCCTGGCCTGTTTCCATCCCTAAAAGTTGGATCATACGTTCTGAACTACCAACATGGTACTGTTAATGACCTATAGAATCAATCACACATAACCAGTCTGTCAATCTAAAAGTTTTCATTATTTTAGTTATATTTATTTTTGGAAAAATATTGAAAACATTATTATTAGCAGGGAAATAGATCATTATTTTATGAACAACTTACAGACAGTAAAGCAACTGTTATTTTTTACTGCTTCGCTATATACTGATAGACTGCACTGTTGCAATAGCACTCAATGAAAATCATTTGGTCTTTAATCTCTAATGGCTCTACACTGATTGTTTTGTGGTGGGTTTTGGGTTTTTTTCAGCTTTCAGTAACAATTTCAAGATTGTTCCCTGTTCTTTGCCAGTTAGCAGTGCATTGCACCTCCCAGTAATGCAAGCTTCAGTGATTTTTACTCAGTATGCTGCAGGGAATATCAGTTATATGCATCAGTCCCTGCTTGTCAGTCTCTACCTTATAGTCAACTTTTTTCTTATAATCTTAGAGCTTAGTTTAGATGCAATTCATGCAGATATCTACTGACATACTGTTGATGTTCCTATCGGTGCTTTTCCTTAGCACTCACTCATATTTTCTTACATGCTTATTTATTAGAAAAAGGCAACATGGTCTGGTTTTCAGAAATAGTATATAAACTCCCTTTGAAATCCAAGTCCTATATGGATTTTATATGTCATATTTATATGACATATCATATTTATATGATCTGTGAATTCAACATTGTGCACATGTTATAAGGAAAGAGCATTTTTTTATCACATATGGTGATGGTTGATAGTAGGGTAAATTTGCTGGACGTCAAAAAGAGAGATTTTAGTTCTATTAGAGTCATAAAGTTCAAATTCAAAATCAGTATCTGAGTATTTTTCTATCAGGGATTGATATTACTAAGTACAGCTTAATACTTTATTAATATCCTTAAAATGTGTATTTGATCATATATTTACAAATTCAGAAAGCAATATGATTCATGTATGACTGCTGGAGAATACATGTAGTGCCTTAAGAGTAAACTGGTTTGTGTGTTGCTCTACGGCAGTCATTCAATCAATTTAGCAAGAATTCATATCATTCTGACTGTGTAGGTGTGTGATTTATAATGAGATGTAGAGTTGTGGTATGAGCATCCCTCCCTCCCTTGGGTGTCACTGCAGTTACTCAAGAGATGCCCCACATGATAGTTCCACCAGATAAGTGAAGTGATATTTATTTCCAGAGTAGAACCATCTGAGTTCTAGTTTGCCTCTCCTCTTCGTTTTGTAATGAGTCTTTTGTCCAGAAAAATGATTATCATATAATCCTGTGAGCTGGACTAGATGACCTTTAAAGGTCCCTTCCAACTCAGAAGAACATTTGATGATTCTGTGATAATCCCTGGATGGCCAAGTGATTCATTAAGTTAAACAGTAAGCTATCAACTGAAGTTTTATTGTTCTTAATACAGAGTGCTCTGCTGTTTATTCTGAGTTGGCAAAAGCATGACTATTTACTTATTTCTCTGCAGTACCTATTGAATGCAGGTCATCACTATCCACTTCCTTTAAGACTATGAGATCTTGTGAATTTCTGAGAAGACTTCTCTTTCCTGAAATTACTCTCCCAGGTATATAACACATGCACATATCATAGAATTATTTAGGTTGCAAAAGACCTTTAAGATCATCAAGTCCAAACATTAATCCTGCTCTACCAAGTCCATTACTAGGCCATATCCCCAAGCACCAAGTCTGTACAGCTTTTGAACACATCCAGGGATGGTGACTCAACCACCTCCCTGGGCAGCCTGTTCCAATGTGTGACAACCCTTTCAGTGAAAAACTTTTTCCTGATGTCCTGTCTAAATCTCCTCTGGTTGAGCTTGATGCTGTTCCCTCTTGTTCTATCACTAGTTACTTGTGAGAAAAGACCAGAGCCTCCTTTCATGTAGTTGTAGAGAGCAAAAAGGTCTTCCTTCAGCATCCTTTTCTTCACACTAAATATCCCCAGTTCCCTCAGCTGTACCTCTGAAGACTTGTTCCCCAGACCTTTCACCAGATTAGTTGCTCTTCTCTGGAGCTGCTCAAGCACCTCAATGTCTTTCTTGTATTGAGATGCCCAAAACTGAACACAGTATATAGTATAAGAAAAATATTTTTTCTTCATTAGTATAAGATAAATCATATTCTTCATACCCTTCTGAAGGAAATCTGTCAGCTAAAAAAGCAGGTGTCTTTGAAAATCTTTCTTGATACCTCAATGAAGATTTTTTTCCCTCTGTGTTACACCAGCAAGTGATGTTACCTTCTTTTGCAATACTTTGAGGGTACCAAGAACAGAAAACAGATTAAATTATGGGGTAGTTCTTTGGCATTATTAATATATTTGAAATTCTGTATTTGGAAACTCCCTGACTTGTGACTAGGAAGTGGCCACATGAACTTGTGAGCAGGGACATCCTGTAGCTCCTTTCAAGCTGTTGGCTTCCATGCTTTGGTTTTGAAACTGATTTTCATAAATTTGCTTTGAATTAATAACTGAAAACTTGAGGAACTGGGCATTAAGTAGGTAAGAGATTCCAAAAATTATGATATAATAACATATAAGCCAGCAAAGGAATAGTATTTCATAAGAAGTAGGAGTAATTCACTTCATTATAATAATTAATTATTATTAATAATATGACTATTAATAGGATTTTTGTTTTCATTTTGAAAGGAAAATCCAACATTTTTTTAGACCTTTTTCAAAAAAAATGAACATGTTTCATTCTGTGATTAAAATAGGGCTCTGAAAATCAAGGTTTCTGAAGTTTTCAGTGGCTCTCAGTCTTTTAAGACTGTCGTCTCTCCTTTCTGTAGAGATAACAATCCTTGCCTACTCCTTTCGCCATCCTACATTATGGGATGGCAAAAATTCCTTATATTTATTGCTTAGCTGCAACTATATCAGATAACCTGGTAGGGAGGGAAAATGTAAGTCTAAAACGAAGAGTTCAGTAGAAATCAGTAGCACTCACCCTATTGCTTTGTAGACAACATGAGTTAGTTTTTCACCTAAGATTCACTTTTTTCCTCTCTGTCCCACTCTCTTTCATTTCAGCGACTCTGAATTTAGCAGTTGATGGGGTTGGCACTGATTTCTTTCTTTTGCGGTGTTTAAAATGCTAGGCGATGGTATCAAACATTCTTCACTTCAATCTCTTCTCTTTCTGCTTGTGAATGTCACACTGTGTTGTACAAACACAGCAGGGATGAAAGCTAACACAAATGCATATTTGTGTCTACAGCACAAAAATGTGTATTTATAGATGAACAAACCGGGTCAAATCATTCATAGTGAAAAATAAATTAAACAGCCATTTGTCAGACAAGTATCTGGAGACTTATTAGCAGTCAGTAGAACTGATAATAAAATGGGGGGAATATTTGTGGGGGAGGGGGAAATACTTTTAATGACATTTTGTGTTTATAAACACACACAGACATTAAAAAGGGACTAGACCTGTTTTTCACACTGTGTTGTTGCTCTGGAATGAATCGCTCACAGCTTTCTATTAGGCTGCAGAAGACAAATAGTCTAGAGGATTGGTTCAACACGGATTAACTCATTTATTGATTAGAGGTACGAAAACATTTCCAATCAATAACACATGAGTGAAAGTCTTTGCTGTGGTAGATCACATAGAAAAGCTGAGAATATTATTTTAGAAATTGGTATTTATACCTTAACTTGTTTTGGAGAGAGAGCCATGCGGAATTACCTAATCTCCATCTGCCTAACTCAAACACAGAAGTATAAAAATATTAGCATACGAGACGTACAACTATTCTTTGTTTTGTTTCCATCTGGCATTCTTGAAAGAAGAAAAATGAGATGTGCCATATACACAGAAATTATAGGTCTCATGCAGGAAAATAATCTTTACTCAGGATTTCACTAAGCTAAAAGACCAGGAAAAAATGTGATTGGGACCTTGCAAAAATAATCAAGATTTATGGAGGTTTGGCCAGTTCTTTAGGGTAAAAAAGTTCTATTCTGATAAATAAAATAAAATAAATAAAATAAATTAAAATCCTGAAGTAGCAAAGCATGTCAACAACTGAAGGGAATTAAAACTGGCAAGAACACCTTTTCAAATCACCAAGAAAATACCGGTAGCTAGTTTTGCTGCAAAGTGAGTCAGCAGTTACTCAGAGATGGGATTTAACTGCTTTGTATTTACTAGTAGTAAAGAATTAGTATAGAGATAATATTTTTGTTTAAGAAACTGTCTGGAGTAGCATTTTCTCTCTGGGATAGTTGAAAGCCTTATGTGGACAAAGCACACTGTGATTTTCCAGGTTTATTAACTTTACCCTTACTTATTACCCAACATGTAAATACCCAGAACTCACACACTACCAGCTTGCAAGTAATTCAGATTCATAAGTAAAAGCATCCAATGCTATTGCACGTGTCGTGGGGTGTCCACAGGAGCAGGCAGACCTACCAGAAGTCTGTGCTTTTCTGGAATGGCAGCTCAGGGCTAGACGTAGTATAAAAATATAGAGTATCTAAAATAACCTCCTTTCTTTTGTCAGTTGAATACACCCTGTTAGTTATTAAAAATAGCAGGAACTGTGTAGCTGTTTGTTCTCTTCTGCTTATTTATTTTATTTACTATGTCATTGTGGTAGCACATGCTAATTTGTTTATTTTTTCTTTCAATGAGTCTTCCTTTTACTGCAGCTTTTTTCATCCCTTTGCCGTCTATAAAAATTATCTTCTTTGAGAACAATTACTAAAGCCTGATTATAACTTCAATGAGTTTGTATTGCTTATTGCTATCATAAATTTTTGGAAAATATCTAAAGATTTTAGACCAAATTGCGATCAGTTACTGGTGTAAGTCTGAAGTCAAGTCATTGCACTTGAAATGAGGAGCTGAGCATTGAATTAATACTATTGATTGTTTCCAGAAGGTTTCTTGCATTTCTCCTTGGGAAGTTATTCAAGCAAGTATTGTACTTTTATATTGAGAATAACATTCCTTGCATCTTTTTTTCCTACGAAAACTTCATTTTTCTTGTAATGTCCATTGTCCTTCTTAAACATTTCACTTTGTCACATTCTGTACCCAGAAAACTAAGCCATTTTGCACCTGTCTCTCTTCTTTTGAGGAACAGAGAAAGGGAGGAAGATGGCCAAAATCAGTCTTTTTAGTATACATCTTCTTTTGTAAGCGTAAGCGCATGGCAGGTGAGATTTTCCGGGGTAAATGTAGTAGATTTGGTACCTGATTATAGTCTCTGAAATTTAGAATGAGTCTGCTTGCAACATACATTTTCCTATATCTTGAGAGACTTCATTTCCTCCAGTTTTTGCTCATTTCCAAAGGATTTCCTTTGGTAGCTGCTTTGGCACAATTCCCATTTTATTAATTCTCTCGGAATGCCTATTATAGCAATTTTGTTATAAAAATGCACGACAAAAAATTCTTTCTCTTCCATCGTCTACTTGCATGTTCTTGAACTTGTTAAAATCAGACTTCTCACAAAATGAAGTGAGAAAACAGGAATGTAGGTCTGTGCTTCTGGTACTTTTCATTAGGGTTATTTTCAGGAAGTTTGGCTATACACTGAAGGGCATATGAAATCATGATCATACTTTGCAAGGGAGGGAAACACCACACACTCAGTTTTTGCTTTAATAATATCACTCTCTGAAAAATGAGCATATATATGGGGAAACTGCTTCTTGATAAGCAGATACTTAATTTTGGATGATACGTGGCATTTATTTGTATGACAGTAACTGTCAGAAGTATAAATTGAGAGATTTACTGGGAATTACAACCCTGTGTCATTGTATAGAACGACATAGGTAAAGCGACTTAGCAAATTGTTTTTAGTATGTCCATGAATAGAAAAAAAAATCTCAGCTCTCTGTTTACTCCAGAAACTTTCCTCCTTCTGTTTAATGAATCATTCTGCACATTTGTTTCCATGTCTTCACTGTTCTATGTTCTATGTATCTCTCAGAAGTGAAGCGCTTTTAACCAGCAGGTTACGTCCATCTCTTTTTCATTTCTTTTTTTTTTTTAATTTATTTTTTAAATTTCTTTCTGTTTGAAGGAAAAGTCTGTTTGATCAGGGCATGAAGTATTTGCAAAATGCTGTTTAAATAGATGGTAAGAAAGTTAATGATTTTTTTATGTAGCATAGGGATATTTTCTGTGGCATCCTCAATTTTGCATTAATTATAAATGAAATAAAAAACCCTGATAAAATAGGCTCTTGCAGAAAAAGCTGGTGGCTAGTTCAGGGGGAGAGACAGTCCATACCCAGTTTCAGACTACTTTTAATAAGCAGTCCCATCCATAACTTCCCAACTGTCCCACTTTGAGTTGCAGACACAGCAGGAGATAGTTTTAATCTCTGTTTCCCTCCAGTGCTTTGATGATGCAGGAACTGCTGGTGACCCAGCACAGCAGCACAAACTCTGTGTTCATGTTTGGTAGAAGCTCCAGGATGCCTGAAAACTGGAGCCTTACATAAATACTTAGTATTTTGGGATGAAAAAGCTTGTCAAAGAATTGGCAGGGAGGGCAAGAAAATATCAGTGCCCAGTGCATCAGGAGCTTTGTCTACAGTGACACGGCTTTTGTCTCATGGTGAGCTGGATCTGCTTAGTTCCCCAGCAATGTGGAGGAGGTAGGGACCTCTCTTTGCAAACCCAAGGACTGTGTCCTTCCCTTGAGGCACTGAGGTGACGTGTTTGGAGCCCAGCATTAGAAGGGAGAAACAAACAACTGTTTGTTTCTGCATCCTCCTTCTAGACGGTCTCATAAATAAATATATAAATGAAAACTCTCCAGAATTAGTATAGACTAAGAAAGCTCTGTGGAGGTTGCTAGGCAGCTGAGGCCAGATGAATAGAAAGCAGGCAGGTCTTTGAAAAGCAGAATCAGTGACTTAGGGGTTATCTGGATCATCATTTACTCCATTGTCTTTTGTCATAAACAAGAACCAGTCGAATTTAATTTTCTATAGGAAATGAGCTATGGTTTTAAAAAATTGTAAATATAAGGCCTGTTTTATATCACATTCCTGTCAATGTTTTCAAGCTATGAAATTTTATGCATGATTATTTCTAATGTTTATTTAATCATTGACTGAAACAGGAATTTGGTGCACTAGATCCAGCCTATTACTTGAAAATTATTTAGCAGAGTAATTAATTTTTAGCCTTTCATCTGATTTTCATTTTAACCACAATGTGCATGGAAGACTCTAAATGAAGGAAGTTTCCAATGCTGGAATACCTTGCCCTCAAGAGCTGTCTGTGTTTCACTGTTGCTAATGACAGGGAAAGGCCTGAATTCTACAATATAAATTCTATGATGTACAGTGAAGCTGCCCATTACAGAAATAGAGCAGATAAGACACACACCCCTTCCTATTTCTGCTATGTATGCAAACATATAGGCATAGGTAAGGCTTTCATATGCAAGATTAGGTGATCACATTATTGTCTGATTGCTGCCTTCAAAATAAGTATCTGTTTAAATTTGTGTCTTAAAGTCTTCTTGAAATGAACATGCATTATACATAAAAGTACATTGAGGGGATGCATTGGAGGTTAGAACTAGATGATCTTTAAGGTCCCTTACAACCCAAACCATTCTATGATTCTGTAGTATAAACCCACAACTCCCCTCCTTTCTCAGACAGTGTACCAACAGCTCTGTATCATGTTTTAGCCTACTTTAGTTCTTCTCTCCCAATGTGTTCAAATTACACCTTTAAAAGATGTAATTGCTGCATCACAGTTTTTCAATATTTGTTTCCTCCGCAGGGTGGATGCTGTGGGGGGGTCCAGGCAGCTCTGTGGAACAGTCTTCAATGGGCTAGTAGGATGAGAAGGTCCAGGGGTAGTTTGGGCAACGAGGAGAAGCATCACCTCCCAAGACGGTAAAGCTACTCAAAAGGTAATTCATGCTAGGGTGTTGTTCTGCAGCCAGCTTTTCAGGCTCCAGGGATGTCATGGCTGGGACACGTGTCAGAAAACCAGCTGGGAATTTGAAGGTTATACCTTATAGGGGTTTTCTTGTCTTCCTTTGGACCTGTTAGAGAATGCAAATCACAAGTTTACAGTAACTTTCCAAGAAATTCCTTATAGGACTTAAAACTTGGGAAAAATGCCAGCTTATCAGCCTTTTAACAATTTAGTGTCATAAAATGTTGCTTCACAGGGAGAGTTAATGGCTTTATTTTAACTGCACATAATCTCAATGGGGTCGTCTTTTTTTCAGTCTCACCTTCCAGGCTTAACTGTTGTGTTTGTGGAGACTTTCTCCATGATGTACCAGAACATTAAGTTCTTCTGCTGTCCCAAAATCTCAGCTATATTTTATATTTCTCAGCCCTGTTAACCTTTGGTATCCCCATGCTATGCACACATTTATTGGTCCTCATCTAAAATGAAGTTTGCTGAACAAACAGCTTTTGTCGACTTGTCCTATACCACCCATGGTACTTTTTGAAATCTCTGACAGTCTGACTTGCTGCTTTCATTTATTAATGTGCCTTAGTATGTGTTAAGAACATGAGGAATGGAAAACCATGCTGGTAGAAACTAAAATGGGATTTTTGATGTGGAAGTTTTCCTAAGGATCTATTCCAACACCTCATGAAATGCTAAAAAAGCACAAAGCATCATTTAATTAGGAGATCTTTTTTCATTGCTCAGGATTATAGATGTTTTGGCTGGTTGACTACTAGGTTAGGCTTTCAAATATCTGTGGGAAATACCTTCCTTTCTATTGCTGGTGAGCTCCCTCCAGCTCCCTGGCATTCATTAATTAAAACCATTCAGAGATTCCAGAAACTGCTTCCATGCTTCACCAGGCTTGGCAGCTGACAGGAAAACAGTCCAGTCTGCACTCATATAACATTACTGAGAGTTAGTCCTTTGTATACCCAGGAGCTGTGGTAGAGAGTCTAAAGCCTTCCCCTGTGGAAGAAATAGAAGCTACTTCATGACCTAGGAGAAGTTACAGATGCATTTGTGACAGAAGAAAGGTTTGATGTCAGTAGGTGAGAGCACGTGTAGGTCTTGCCTCCTGCATTTATACACATGGTGATAGTTTTCAGTTTATAATCTGCTTTCCAAGACTCTTCCACTCAAAGTTGTTGCTAATCAACTCAGCTTGTCCAGACCTAATTTGGTTTTCTGTTATGTAGAAGAAATAAATTAACGTGGCTTTTTGTTAATGAGGGTTCTGTAGTCTTTACAAAAAATGGCAGCAATTGGTTTTGGGCAATTTACAGTAAACAAAAGACAAGAACAGCTTTGCTTACAGTTGGAACTGGTCTGAGATCCAGAGGATCTGGCATCAGTCACTAGCTGTGTTTCAGGTGTCTTCTTGTTGTTCTTGGAAGTTGAATATGATTCAGCTGTGTGCTCTGGCAACCAAAAGGGCCAATCATGTCCTGGGGAGCATCAAGCACAGCATTGTGAGCCAGTCAAGGGAGGTGATTGTCCCACTCTACACTGCACTGGTGCAGCCCCACCTTGAGTACCGTGCATGGTTTTGGGTGCTTCAGTATGAGAAGGACATCAAACTCAGAGCGTGTTCAGAGGAGGGTGACCAAGATGATGAAAGGTCTTGAGGGCAAGACTGATGAGGAATGGCTGAGATCATATGATTTGTACATCTTGGAGAAGGCTGAGGGGCGATGTCGTGGCAGTCTGCAGCTTCCACAAGGGGGTGAGCAGAGGGAGGGATGGTCATCTCCTCACACAGAAGGACAGAACAAAGTGGAATGAAGGTGCACCAGGTTGGACACTGGGAAAAGGTTCTTCGCTGAGAGGGTAGTTGGTCACTGGAACAGGCTCTTCAGGGAAGGGGTTATGGCACTAAGCCTGTCAGAGTTCAAGGAGCATCTGGATGACGCTCTTAGTCATATGGTTTAGTTTTAGGCAGTCCTGGGAGAATCTGGGAGTTACAATTGGTGATCTTTATGGGTCCCTTCCTACTTGAGATACTCTGTGAATCTAACCTCAGTGCCATAGAGAATGGTTTGGATTACAGGCTTTACACTGGGAAAAGAAGTTACAACCCCTTCAGGGCAAAGATGAAAAGAAACTGAAATAAGATGAGACAACATTGTGATATCTTCATCTGCAACATACTAAATACACTTTGAACTCCTCCACCCCTACATTTAATGAGAAACAGGAAGCTTAATGGATTGATGTTTCAGTCTCTGATTCATTGCTTAAATTATATTTCATGTGAACTATTGTTGGAAATGCCATTTTGACTGAAGGAAGGGGGAGATAAGAATGCTGTTTTAATATACCTTGAAATCTTGATGGTAAAAGGTAATTTATATTTTCAGTAAGAGGCTTTTGTCTTCATTGGAGTCTAATGATATTGATCTGATATCAATATTAACTATATATTATTGAATTCTGACTAGATTCTGCTTCTGTAGGGAAACCACAAATGTTTCATATTGTTACAGCAAATTAAGCACTTTCTTTGCATTTCTTTGCCTGGTCAGTTTACAAGCAGCTGCATTTTGCTGTTCTGTGTGATAAATACGTTTTTTTGGTCTATTTTGAGATGAACAGTTCTGTATTTGTGACAATCACTGTGCCCCTTCAAGGGCATCTATAGGAAAGTAATAGTAGTCAATGCTGGGTTTGGTTTGTTTTTTCCTTTTCTAACAGATAAGAAACCAAACCACTTGTGTTCCATGATTTATGGAAAGGTTCAAACCTTCCAAATTCAGCTTCAGAATCAATTACGTTCTTAAAGATAATTAAAATCTCCATTTGAGAATGAGACGTGTCCCCGTGTTTGGAATGGAAGAGGAGAAATGAGATACTCAAATGGAAGCAGAAGTCTGTTTCACCTTGTAACAATTCACCTGTCCAGGTTTAGAACAAAGCTTGTGTTTCAAGTGGCTGTAGATACTGCCCTGTGCATGCACAACCAGCTCTGCACAGCTGGATATGGGTAAAAAAGCAGGCTTATCTCTTATCTTTTGCATGCCAAACTGTGTAGGCAGTACCCATTACTATCAGGCAAAGGCAGTGCTCAGCCAAGTAATTTTTTATATTCTTTACAAATAAAAACTGGGAAGCTTCTTTTCAGTTGTTTTGATTTTTTTTTCCTTTTCACCAAGAGACCTCTAGGGTTTTATCTTAGACAGAACCAATGTTGATAACCCTCAAGAGACAAATTGAGACAGGAGAACTTAGCAGCAATTCCTTCAGCGTTTCACAAAAGACTAAGAACTGTGACATGAAGAGAATAGACCATTGGAATTCTGAAACAATCTAAGAGATCAAATATTAAAGAGATGACTTACCAGGTAGCCTTCACCTACATTACTCAGTGCCCTATTCATGGCTCTCTACACAGCTGATAAAACCATATAAAATAAATTTGGTATGTTTTGTAGGGAAAAGCACTATATTCTTTTTGTTTAAACTTACTGTATGAAATTCCTCCTTCATTACAAGCTAGTAGAAAAGCTGGCCCCTTTAGTGTGTCAGGGTGCCAGTGATTCAGTGTCTCAATTTACTTTCTTCTTCCTTTCTTTAAGGTTGGTGTTTGTTCATCTGCCACTTTTGTTTTCTATTGTTGTTTCTCCATTATTATTTAATTTCTTACCAGTTATGCTCCTTTTCCTGATTTCTGTCATGTTTTATCCCCAGCCAGCATCTGAGCCCCATGCAGCCACTTGCTCACTTCTCCCCAGTGGGATGGGTGAGAGAATCAGAAGGGTAAAAGTGAGAAAACTCATGAATCCCTGTGTTGTCACCACTGTTGCCAGCACTAATCCAAAATATAGCCCCCTACTATGAAGAAAATTGAACTCTATCCTATCCAAAGCAGCACATTTCCAGTTTAATTCCTCAAGATCTGTTATGGTAGATGGCAGAAAAGTGGTCACCTGATACTGAAGGCAAATAGTTTGTGGTGTTTACTGTTTGTAAGACTGAAGGTTCAGGCACCTTCCTCTGAATATTCTGGTTCCTGAACTGTTTCAGGATCCTGTCCTGCAATTTTTAACACATTAGTGGAAATTTTGCTTTGACTATAGTAGAATAAAACTGGTGGTAGCAAAGATGACGTGCATACCAAATAGTAAAATTTCATCCTCAATTCCCTTAATGTCTTGGGGAATTGCAAAGGATTAGCTGTTGAGTTGGCAACATCTGGTTGACAGATAACAAAAACTCAGCCCCAGACTACTTTAAACTTCTTCTGACTCTAAAGGGGAGGGTAAAGAGGAGGGAAAGAATTTACCCTCAGGTGCATCAAGCAGATCAGTTTTAATGATCTGACATTTGTAGATGTGTATTGATGTGATGTAGAAGGTGAGGTCTCTGTAGGAAGTTATTCATGTACCAGAGATCAGATGCATAGCAACTTTTTTTATATCCAATGTCTGATACAATATTTACATGAAAATACTGAAATCAGTAATGAGAACTGCAGATTACCAAATTGCCTGGATTAGGCAAGACCATTGTTAAAAAAACAAAGTGAAAACAACTTGCATACACAAGGTGTCTGACTCCAGGTAGAACTTCCCAGGTTATTTACACCCTTATGAAAGAAGCTGGAGATGGAAGATAGGAATAATAGAATCCTTTTTGTTGGAAGAGACCTTTAAGACTGTCAAGTCCAACCATTAACCCAGCACTACCTGGTCACCACTAAACCATGTCCCTCAGCACCCCATGTCCATGGCTTTGAAATCCCTCCAGGAATGGGGACTCCACCACTGCCCTGGGCAACCTGGGACAGGCCTTGACAACCCTTTTGGGGAAGAAATTGTTCCTCATGTCCAACCTAAACCTCCCCTGGAGCAACTTGAGGCTGTTTATTCTATTGTTTGTTCCTTGGGAGAAGAGACCAACCTGCTTTCAGATAGTTGTAGACAGTGATAAGGTCTCCCCCGAGGAGCTCTCCTCTGACATGAGGTCTGTCCCCAGGTGACCCTGTGGAGCCTCATGAAGTACGGGGGAAGTGTGGAATTCACATGGCCTTTGATCAAGAGCATGCTAAAAGTAATTTGCATGAGGGATATGAATGAAACATTTTTGTAAGCGTAGACTAGAACAATATTTTCTAGGGTTGGTTTGGTTGGGTATTTTTTCCTTGCTTGCAATGCTGTTTGCTTGTACTATATAAAACCTTAATCTCAAGTTTTGCTAGGGATAGATTTCTTTTTTATTTTTAATCCTGTCTTGTGTTGGGGAACAAGATGTATCCCGGTGAACCAGAAGGGCTGACTATATTGCTAGAGGTATAAAGTCAGAAGAATACCTATGCAGGTAGTGAAAAGGAGCTGCACCTTGAGACACATGTGCTGAGTGTACTTCCTGCTGCTCGGTTAAGCATCGGTATGGAGGGGATGGCGGCTGCCAGAGGTGAGCCTTTGGGAAGGAATTCCCCTTGGCAGAACAGTCCTCGCTTCTTCCTGCTGAGAAGCAGATGGCAAAGAGGCTGCCTGCATCAACAGGCAGAGCTGGGTACGCTGTGCCTCTTTAGGATGAAGATTACTTTAATCCAGTAAATTGTTGTTCATTTCAGTTGTATAGATATTTGAACTGACTTAAAGTAAAATAAAAATTATTCTGGGGATAATCTCTGTGGTTTTTTCTATTTAGCAAGTGAGCAGTATGGACAAGGCTGATTTTATGCAACATAAAAAGTAATAGCTAACATAGATGAGCTAAAGCTAAACTATGAATATGTTTCTAATACATTAAAGCATTGTTTTATATTGGAGCATTGTTTTATATTCGGGGTTGTTCATCCTGGAGAAGAGAAGGCTATGGAGGGACCTTCTTGCAGCCTTCCAGTATATGAAGGAAGCCCACAAGAAAGCTGGGGAGGGAATTCTTTTAAAAGGGCTTGTAGTGATGGGACAAGGGGTTATGGCTTCAAACTGGAAGAGGGTAGATTTAGATTAGAAATTAGGAAGAAGTTCTTTGCTCTGAGTGTGGTGAGACATTGGAACAGGTTGCCCAGGGAAGCTGTGGATGCTCCATCACTGAAAATGTTCAATTACCAGGTTGGATGGGACTTTGACCATCCTGGTCTAGTGGGAAGTGTCCCTGCCTATGGCAGACAGGGGGGGTTGGAACTCGATGATCTTTTGTGATTCAACACAAACCTTTCACTGATTCTATGATCTTCTACTGGCCAAGAAGGCTATTATATATTGTCATAATATAATTTCCAATAGTTTTCTAACATTGTTATATGATGGCAATGCCTATGATAGTTGATGAAAAGAGCAACGTGAGCATAGAATAAAATAGATCTCTGCGTCGTACAGATGCTGCAATGGGGGGAGCAGTATCTTTATTTAATCCTCTTGATTTATAGCTATGATTTTGCTTTGTTTTGTTTTACTGGGTTGATTACAAGAGTATTTGACCACTTCACAGTCATTAA
This sequence comes from Todiramphus chloris collaris, assembly GCA_025345505.1. Lineage (NCBI taxonomy): Eukaryota > Metazoa > Chordata > Aves > Coraciiformes > Alcedinidae > Todiramphus > Todiramphus chloris. Next base: position 7,271,367 of record JANVCC010000076.1, on the reverse strand, counting down.
CTCCTTTAGATGCGTAACATAATGAGAGATGCCTCTCTGAACACAGTGAGCCCCTGATTAATACTTAAAAATACAGTAGCTCATAATGAGAATGGCAGCACGCTGGCTAATGTATTAAGGAAGCACAAAAGTGCTTAACTCCGCTGAATATTGCACTCAGAAATGGGTTGCTGTTGCAAGGCTTCATGTTTAAGAGCAGTAGACTCTGCAAGTGAGTAGGTCATCTGTTTATCTTTGCAAGTCCTGTTTTGTGATCATTCCTCCAATTTTACAAAGAAGCTGAGACATGAAGGTGAAGCATTAAGGAAATGAGGAGTTAGAACCTCTTTCTTACTGTCTTTGATCTAGAAATCTGAGCCTTTTTCCCGAGAAAGCACCACTTAGTCCATTTAAATTCATTATCACGTATCTCTATAGCTCTTGAAGGATCTGAGAGTCTACAGTTGAAAATCATCCTAACGTGGAAACACCCTAAACAGAGAAAAGCTGCTTTAGTTAAGGGAGTTAAATACAGAGAGGTAGTGATGGTCCTCTCTTCAGTCCTGTATACTTTCTTAAGGATAAAATATCACTTTTTATAGCAAGGGGTTAATAGATAAACTAGACAATGTCATCCAGTTGCACAACTATCCCTATTTACTTTTGCCAGGAATACTAAAGTTTCAACACTGCGCAGTCTCTATGTTTTGAGCTGTAAGCAGCAGATCTTCCTATTTCTCCTGTCCTGGGATCATCTAAGTATATATTAAGCATTGCAACGAGTTGCCAAGTTCCACCATAATGGGTGCCAAATACCTGCTAGTGACAGACCTGAGAGTACCAGAATGTTGTGCTACCTTTCAGTGGGACTTGTACAGGCTGAAGATTTGGGTGGAGGGGAACCTCATGAAATTCAGCAGGGACAAGTGTAAGATCCTGTAATTAAGGAGGAATAACCCCCTGCACCAGTACAGGTCAGGAGTGGACCTGCTGGAAAGCATCTCCACAGAGAAGAACTTGGGAGTCCTGGTGAATAACAAATTGCCCATGAGCCAGCAGTGTGCCCTCACGGCAAAGAAGGCCAGTGGTCTCCTGGGGTGCATTCAAGAGAGTGAGAGCAGCAGGTCGACAATCTCCTCCCGCTCTGCTATGCCCTGGTGAAGCCACTTTTGGAGTATTGCATCCAGTTCTGGGCTCCCTGATTTAAGAGATACAGGGAACTAACTACTGGAGAGAGTCCAGGAGAGGCTATTGAAGATGATTAAGGGACTGGAACAACTCTGTGCTGTGGAAAGGCTGAGAGCCCTGGGTCTGTTTACCTGGAGAAGAGATGACTGAGAGGGATCTGATCAATGCTGATCAATAGCTAAATGGTGGAGGGCAAGAAGATGGGGCCAGTCTCTTTTCAGTGGTACCAAGTGACAGGACAAGGGGCAACAGGCACAAACTGGAACACAGGATGTTCCACCTGAACATGAAGAAAAAATTCTTTTCTGTGAGGATGACAGAGCTTGGCTGAGGCTGTGCAGTTTCCTTCTCTGGAGAGATTCCAAACCCACCTGGACAATGCAATCCTGGGCCCCCTGCTCTGGGTGACCCTGCTGGAGCAGGGGGGTTGGACAAAGTGATCTCCAGAGATCCCTTCCAACCCCCACCGTTCTGTGACTGTAATCCATTCCTTTACTGCAGTTAAAAGCCAAATTTTAAATTACCAGCACAAAAAAAAAGAAGTGTTCTTTCAGAGGAAATTGTAATTTGATACCGAGTTGGTGGTTGTTTAAAAATGGAGTTTCAAAAAGAAAAAAGTGTCATGGTCCGAAAAACAAAAAATGAAAAATGAGGCTTGCACACCAAATTGGATTGATCCATGTTAGTAATAATAGATTGAGGCTCCATATAAACTTTACACATCCTGCACAGTTGTAGAGTGAAATCAATGATTATTCACTTGCTTAAATCAAAATTCTGATTAACATGATGAGCAGCAAAAAAAATATTAGAAAGCAGATGCTGGGTTTAGGAATTTGTGTCAAAGTAATGACACCGTTGCTGTAGCTGCCACACTCTGTTGTGTCAGAGTGAGGTGATCAGGCAGGGCTAGTAAAGAACCCCTTGAATATGAAGCCCAGATCCAATGATAGCTTGCACCTTTCCTGACCTCCATGCTTGGGAAATTTCTCTTACTCCCTATTTTGTTCTGTAGTATTCCCAGGTTTTTTTTCTTCTAATGGTTCCATTTCGGACAGAATGATGCCAGAAATGCTTCTCTACCTTTTCTCTGGCCCAGATAACAGGGTGATGATTCAATAACAGCTGAAGTTTGCTAAGAACTTCTGAATAAACCAGACATGCAGACTTTTACAATAGTTGTATTTTTTTTTTCTCTTTTTGTTTCCTATTTCTTTTTGGTTAGAAACACAATCTGAATAATGTTTTAGAAGGTGAAATCTGATTTTCATTGGCTTTAATCTGATGTGTGGGAAGTGTAAACCTAAGCTTCTATTTGCTTGAACTTACTGGCATGCATTTCCTGTTCCATCTTACTGTGTGTGTTCTCCAGCGTCCTTCATTTATGGATGCGCTGAAGGAGGAATATTTGACATTACTTATCTCACTTGCCAAAGTTTCGGATTTTCCTGAGCCAAGTGTGAATGAAGAATTTCCTGTAGGAGAGTCTAATGTGGAATTAATGTGAGAATTTCAGAATTAAAACAGCAAGCTATGCAGAATAAAATAACTGGGAGTTTTTATTCCAGCATCCTTAGAAATTACTTCCTGAAAAAAAGATACAATATTCTAGGTTATCATAGAGTATCACATTATTCATTCCGCTATTTTCAAGTTAGGCACACAAAAAAATAGTGACACAAGTAGCAGTAATCAAGGAACATGTGAAAACTAAACCAGGGATCATCCAGATGAGAAAATGTTATTAATGTCTTCATAATGAAGGATTTAGCCTTCATTTTTAGTCTCAGAAACAGATTTGGTGTGGTTTTTTTAGTTATTTGTTACTCCTGAACTCTGGGGTCCTCATAGAACAAACAAAAGAAATTAAAAAAAACCCCAAAACAATCTGAAAACAAAGCCTGTTTTTAAATATAGCCTGATCTGAAACCTCTTAATTCTTAACTGAAATAGGAAAGTGGCTCTGTGGCTTTTGAGAGGGGTGTTGGAGCTTTACCTTAGTAATAGGTCTCTTGTGCATTCAGCTACATGAAGATCTATATACTTGATTGTTTCTTTTGTTTTCCTTCTAGCTTGAACAGGAATTTCTTTAGTGTTGATGAAATTGTTGGTATGTATTTTGGTGATTTACCCATTACTACAGATAAAACTTAAACTTCAGAAGTGTTGAAAACAACTGAAATGAAAGTGAGGAAGGACTGATGGGGAATGCATAAGAGCTATTTATTGGCTATAATAGTTAAGATTTACTTGGAAAAAAAGAAGAGTTCAATTACTGTGATTCAGAAGTGGGTTACAGAGCTGTTGACATTTCATAGAGTCATAGAATTGTTCTGGTTGGAAGAGACCTTTGATATTATCAAATCCAACCATTAATCCAATACTGCCAGGTCACCACTAAACATTGTCCCTCAGCACCCCATCTTCACAGCTTTTAAACCCCTCCAGGGATGGTGATTCCACCACTGCCCTGGGCATCCTGGGACAGGGCTTGAAAACCCTTGCAGGGAGGAAATCATTCCTCATGTCCAACCTAAATGTCCCCTGGTGCAGCTTCAGGCCATTTCCTCTTGTCCTGTCACTTGTTCCTAGAGAGAAGAGGCTGATCTCCACCTCACTCCAACCTTCTTTCAGGGAGCTGTGGAGACCAAAAAGGTCTCCCCTGAGCCTCCTTTTCTTCAGGCTGAACATCCCCAGTTCCCTCAGCTGCTCCTCACAAGACTTGTGCCCTAGACCCTTCACCAGCTTCATTACTGTTCCCTGGACAAACTACAGCTTCTCAATGTCTTTATTGGAGTGAGGGGCCCAAAACCAAACCCACTATTCAAGGTGTGGCCTCCCTAGTGCCCAGTCGAGGGAGACAATCCCTGCCTTAGCCCTGTTGACCACATTAGTACTGATCCAAGCCAGGATTCTGGTGGCCCTCTTGACCACCTGGGCACATGCTGGCTGATGTTCATCTGGCTGTAGACCGTCTCCCCCAACTCCTTTTGCACTGGTCAGTCTCCAGACACTCTGCTTCAAGCCTGGAGCATTGCACAGAGTTGTTGTTACCCAGGTGCAGGACCCGGTGCTTGGCCTTGTTGAACCTCATCCAGTTGGCCTCAACCCATCTCTGGTGTTCAGAATAACGCCTGCAACGCTGTCATACCAGGAATGCCACAGTTGTCTCTAGTTCCCTGCAGCTGAATAGGACAAATTCAGTCTCACTATTGTACATTATATTCTCCACTTGAAGGGGCTGTGTATTCTCTAGTCATGCCTATGGATTTAGTGCATGTAAGAAATTACATGGAACAGGATATGTAGACAACTGTGTCGACCTTTATACTTACCAATACATACCTATATTGACTTCAATGAGTATTAAGATGAAAATAAATTTGTGAGGGCTATAAAACTTATCAAGAGTAAATTAATTTGCAACTGAGCTTTTATTCATATTTTAATCATATTTTTTATTATTTTTACTGTATTCCTCCTGTAACAACTGTAATAAAAGTGCGCACACCATCTGTTGACACCTCTCCTTTTTACTTTCTCCATTTCCTTAGACAAGACTCACTGAAATAGAAATTTGCTGTACATCTTTACCTCATTCTCTTCCCCCTCTTCAAAATGGCCGTAGATCGTATGTAAAGATTGCCATGGTAGAAAATCTTTTTTATTTACAGTAACATGTGGGAGGGAAGGAATGATTTGACTGTATACATCTACATTAATATTATGTTGTTACCTTCAAGTGCATGATCAAGTTTTAGTCATTCCTTGCCTTATATTCACCATCCATTGAGACCTCACCTCATTCATTACACAGGATGACTTAAAAAAGGAACTGCAGACAAAGAAGTCTGGGATATTTTTTGAGTGCTTGTCTTCACAACTGAAAGAATTGACCTTTTTCTGAGGGCAATGTGTTTTTAGATGTAATACAGACACAATTTTTGCCTGCTATTATTAGGAAGTTTACGCTCTGTCAGTGAGTCCTCAGAACTCCCAGTAAAACCAGCTGTATGTGGAGGGGAAGCACATTATGGAGTTGAGCTCTGCAGTGCATCTGAGAAAGGAGGGTGCTTCACTAAACCTTTTAGTTTTTTCACCAGCAGTAGGTAGTATATGAGGAGGGCTGTTGAGGACTAAATACTCCTGATGCCCTGACATGGGTTTCCATTTGAGTACTTTACACTCCTTCTGTTTCTCTCACAAAGAAACACATCTGCATTTATAATACAACTTTGGGGCTGTTTAAACTCGGTGTTAAGAGAGAATTGATTAACTTTGTGATTTTTCTCTTCCTCGACTCTGAAGAGATGTTTTTCGTCTCCTTTGATACACTCTTACTCTCCTCCTTCTGCATTTAATCAATGCTTCTGCATTCACTCAGTCTTGTAGTTCTGTCCTTGCAGTCTTCAACAGCCTCATCATATTTGGTTCCGCTAAAGACCTCACGGAAAACACTGAGAAACATTCTTCTTGAGAGCAATTCTACCTGCATTTCATCGATTTAATTTACATTGATTCATGATTTTTTTGTTTCGCTTGTTGCTGACTCACTCTGTCCTTCTCTACCCCATATATGTACAGTGGTATACTACACCCTCTGTCATTCTGTCTTCCTGATTGGTGTTCCAGTTAGTAATTAGTCCTTGTCCTTGTGTCCCCCAGCTCTATTCTACTCTGTTGTGAGGCAGTGATTCAGTACTCATTCTCCTGAAGTTGACTCTTTCCCTGTTGTTTGCCCCTATGACTGTTTATGGGGTTGCATGATGAAACAGGTAGATTACTGATCTATGTTTAAAATACTCTTCCTTTACAAGGAAGCTTGTTATTAACCTGGGAGTTATAACCTGGTTCCCCAGAGATCTGTGCAGTGAGTGGAATTCTACCAGCACCACCGAACACGTGTTGTGGGAATGGAAATGTGTGGCTAGGGACATGGGAGTCAGGAGCTTCCTGAGAAAGGCACAGTTGTCAAGAGAAATGGCTGTGGAACAATGGTCTATTTTCCTTGTCATCTTTCCCCAGGTCTTTTACTTCAATGATTGCATTTAGCCAACTTTCTGAAAGTTAAAAACCCTTTCAGACCATCTGTTTTTGAGTGATCTCCACCAGTCAGTATTAACCTCTAGGACAGGGGAGCTAAAAACCACTGTGCTTACTGACTTTCTCATTTTGAAGGAGCTGAACTGTTCCCAGCAATTAAAGGTAATTTTAAGTTTTCACAGAAGTATAGAAATGGGAGTAAGTAATCATAGTCCTTTTTACTTGCCAGCCCTGCAGGGATTTAGCTGTTGCTCACTAACATCTCTCTTTTTTAACCTTTATGTGACCTCCAAGGGATTTATGAGCCACAGTTAGAGAAAACAGTGCTGATCTGGTGCCCTTCCTGATCTCAAATGCCACCTTTCTGTGAATAAAATGTGTCTTATGCTCTTCTCTTATGGCTATTCTCTTCTCTTGTGGAACACCATCATCCTTGGGAGAAATGCAACATGCGGTATTGATGTTACTAGGAGATATACAGCAGGAATGTGAGGCCATGTGTGGAGCTTGTTAAGCAGTTCAAGTTAACTAGGCAAAGAAAACAGTAGGTGGGAGCCCAGGATGTAAGATTCGATTGGGAAGAACCTCAGGGACAAAGGATGACATGAAGATGGCACCTTCTTACCTAGTTGCTCTTAGTTGATCTTCTCAGTCTGTTTTAGTGACAGAAATATGTGTCTTAGAAAATTATGCTGAACCAGTGTTGCTGTAGGAGGAGCTGGCTCCTGTTCCACTGTAAGGATTCTGACTTGTCAGAGATTTTGTTTTTGGTGGGGACGATGTAAGATGCAGAAAGTAAGTTGGACTGGCTTTCCAATGTAGGGTTTGCAGTCCTTTTAATCACAAGGCATAGGTGTTCCTTCCCATCAGTGGACAAACAACGCTGTAGCTTCTCCTCATATATATATAATTTTACTTTTATTACTTATACTGGGTTAGCAACAGGAGAGTTTCCGTCCCTTCTCTTGACTTGCACTCAACACATGTTTTCTGTCTTTAGTTTGGTAATTCTTCATCTCACCAACAGAGAGTCCCTGCTCCTCACTTTGAGCCTGTGTTCACTTCTAACACTTTGTTCACCTACTTCAGTGTGATAGCAACATACCAGTGACAACCATCAGATCCAGTGCTGTAGTTTTTGTTGCTAGCACAATGCATCTACTGCTGTAGAGGCTTTTTGCCTTTTTTCTTTCTCCCTTACTGGTGATGTGCTTTTAGCTGTTCAGTGGTTACTCTGCTATTGAACTCCACAATGGGACATGTCCCTGGACATTTCTCTAACCTCATTCAGAGAAATCTGCGAGCTCTTCTCCCTCTGTTCCCAGGAGGAGCACTCTGCTTGCTTTTTGTGTTTAAGCTACTACACATACGTACTTCAGCTTGGCTCCTTTGGTAAAAGCTCACCTAATGAGCTATCACAGAGAGCAGCTAATGGCAGTGCAACCTCATCCCCCCTCCCTGTATAATTTTTCTTATCTAGTTATGAAGCCTTTCTGCACTGTGTGATTAATTTTGCTAGTCTGAGACTTTTAAATTAATCATTAATTAATGCATCTGGCTATTACTCAGTATTTGAGATCTCAGTGGCCTTGCGCTGTCTATACACTCTTACATCAATGTACTTACACATAGTGCTGTAAGTTATTAACAGGTAAACAACCACTGAAATTTTATTTCAGGCACAGGTTATTCTGTAGAGTGCTGTTGTTCTGGGGAATAGCTGTTCCATGTCATTAAAATCATCTTGTTTTGTGAGACATCACATATTTGGGAAACTTCTTCGCTCTGAGGGTGGTGAGACACCAGCACAGGTTGCCCAGGGAAGCTGTGGATGCTCCATCCCTGGATGTGTTCAAGACCACGTTGGATGGGGCTTTGAGCAGCAGGGTCTAGTGCAAGGTGTCCCTACCCATGGCAGGGGGGTTGGAAGTAGATGATCTTTGAGGTCCCTTCCAGCCCAAACCATTTAATGTTTCTGTAACAGTAAGGGGTTCTTGCTGTTAGTGCTTATTTCAGTGAATTTTTCCCATCAGAAATCTGAGCTGTTTCCAGTGCTGCAAGACATCCTTCAATATCAGAGTGTGGGCTTGGTGTGATGAAATAAAATGACCTATATTCACTGATATTTTTCCAATTTTGTAGGAAGGTAAAATTTGATAGTTACATGATATGACTGTGGTTTGATATGAGCTGTTAAATGACTGGTTCAGTCATGCAGTATTTGCCTTCATCTTTCTAGACAACAGGAGAGATTTTTCTTCTCTTCTGTTTTCCTTCCTGATTTCTTTTCTGACAGTGGCTTCAGTCACATAATGTTCTCAAACCATAAGGCAATTTAACAATTAATTCCTGTTATTATGATGTGGAGGGTGTTCAGATAGAACTTTGAAGGAACAGGAGAAAACCTCAAGAAAATCAGACAGAAAGATTAAACCTTAGACCAAAGTCAGCTCCTGCAGGGCACTGTGCCACTCCAACACATCCCTCATCTTTGGACCGCGGTTCATGTGCCATTCTGTTAAATAGATAATTTTTATTAGCCACAGAGTATTCACAGAAGTTTCTTACTACCGCTTCAAGTAATAGCAACATCTGATACTGTAAGGGTCTAAATATTCTCTTGTTCAATTTCAAGTTATGAGGCTTTTGGGTGATGAGTGCTTTCCAAAATTCAGACCTCTAGTTTCGTGCTGCACTCCATAACTTTTTGTGTCTGAAGCCTCAGATATTTGGCATAATATGTAGGTGAGAGGAAAAATTGGCTGCATTTTGAAATCAAGATTGTAGAAAATTGTTTTGAATTAATCTTGCTGTATGCATTTCATTCTCTCTTGTCATAGTGCCTATTACACTCTGAGCTCGTAAAGCACCCAGATGTGTGCTTAATTGACAAGCTCATCAGTAGTGCTGCTTTATTCATGACTCTCACATGCGAAGAGCTGGCCATGAGGGAGCTAGACCCTCTAAGACAAATGATGAGAAAATAAGAGGTAATATTAAAAATACTGTGTTTAACCTTTTTTTCTTTTGGATGAAAAAAATAAAAACTTGATTTGGTATTGGTCACTTAATGGTAGCCTGCTTTAATGTATGTCTTCAGAAGGTGTAAGGTTCTGAAGAGGAACTGTGAAGATGGTGACCAGACTTATATGGACCATAAGCAGCAAATGATCAATAGTAATATGCAAAATTTAATAGAATGGGCAAGACTGCAAGTATAAGAAAACAAAATAGGCATCTCTGCTGTTTCTTAAAGAGCTATGTGGTATTCTAGGTTTAGACATTTGGAATTCTGAAATTTTAACTGGTTGCTTGAGTGATATATGCAGCGTGGGAGATGCAATTACATTGCTGCAAGCATAGCTACAGCAAAAATATGTGCTGGAGACAAGTATTTAAAATTACAGTGGTGCATAAAAGAAACCTGTCAAGTTGTGAAAATTGGAACTCTATCGCTTCTTGCACAATATTCCAGGAATTATGTTAAAAGGAAACAAGAATAATCTTAATGAAACATGACCTCTCCACTGTGCCAAATTACTATAAACTGAATCTGACTGGCTGCTGCACTGGTGACATTTTCTAATCCAACTTAATGGATTCCAGCACTTGGCCAGGCAGCTGTTGAAACCTCCCATTGATTGCAACCTATGTCATCTTTTCATCTGCCTGTTTTGCATTTCAATTATCCCTAGCTCATTTTGCCTCTTCTGATCAGGTGGGTATCTAGCAAATGTCTACTATCAAAATAATCCAAATATTACATGTAATTTCCTGTAATGATTCTGTGCCACCTCCAGTTTGCATTAAGCTCTTGTCTCAGGTAATAACTAAATTGCACTTCAGAGATAAAACTTGTTATTGACTCCTCATGTTTTCCAGGGTTGGTCTGCTTATTGCACCTCAGTGAGTTTTCCTTCTTTCCTGCACTTTCTTTTCAATCTGTGATGGTCAAAATCCTTCCTCCATGCGTAGAACATACATATTACCTTACTATATTCTTCACAGAAGAAAGCTGAAGTCTCAGCTTTTAGTTTTCAAGAGAATAAGATGCCCAAGTTTTTCTTTTACCACTGTTTCATATGATACACTCTTGGTTATGTCACTTAAGCTGTCCATGCCTAAGTTTAATGGTCTTTAAAATTAATACCATAATACCTAATTAATTGGATTATTGTGATAAATCCTTTGAAAAATCCTTTTAAGTTCTCATCTGTAAGGTGATAATATGCAATAGTCATAGCATTACATTAATTTAATTTCCTGGGTTTCAGTCCAGTATCATATGGATCATACATTTTGTTTTATTCTCCCTTCATTTTGTGGGTCCTAAGTTAGTTCACATCTCAGTTCTTGCCTCTAAGTAACAATTTTTTCTTGTGCATACATGTATCCAGTAGAATTTTAAAGATTCATTACTCATATTCCCTATGAACCACTGAAGTCCTTAATTGCAAAATAAGCCTCTTGAAAAGCGTAGATTATTTTCCTTTCAGCCTTTTCTGCGGTTTAGAAGCATGCAGTGAAAATACACCGTTTAGAGGTGAGGCATACTGCCTGGAGTGAATCTTAATAACAACTCCACATGTTTTGGCCCATTTAATACTTTTTGATACCATGAAATATTTCAAAGAGGGTACCAAAACCCCAAGTTACTTTCTGACCTTAGCTTCATGTTTTTTGGTTGGGAGGGAAAAAAACCCCAACCCTAACATACAAGTGCTCTGTGTGTGCCATTGTCTCTGAAAGACAACTAAATCACGGGCTACTTTACAAGACTGACTACAGATACGAAATGTTTGTCTCAAAGGGGAAAAAGAATCATAGAATCAGAGTTGTCAGGGTTAGAAGGGACCTTAAAGATCATCTAGTTCCAACCCCCCTGCCATGGGCAGGGACACCTCCCACTAGAGCAGGTTTCTCAGAGCCCCATCCAGCCTGGTCTTAAAAACTTCCAAGGATGGGGCTTCCACCCCCTCTCTGGGCAACCTGTGCCAGTGTCTCACCACCCTCATGGGGAAGAAATTCTCCCTAATGCCTAACCTGAATCGACCTATCTCTAGCTTTAATCCATTCCCTCCAGTCCTATCACTTCCCGACAGCCTAAAAAGTCCCTCCCCAGCTTTCTTGTAGCCCCTTCAGATACTGGAAGGCCACAATAAGGTCTCCCTGGAGCCTTCTCTTCTCCAGACTGAACAATCCCAACTCCCTCAGTCTGTCCTCACAGGAGAGGTGCTCCAGCCCTCTGATCATCCTCGTGGCCCTTCTCTGGACACGTTCCAGCACATCCATATCCTTCCTGTAATAGGGGCTCCAGAACTGGACGCAGTGCTCCAGGTGAGGTCTCATGAGAGTGGAGTAGAGGGGGAGAATCACCTCCCTCGACCTGCTGGCCACGCTTCTCTTGATGCAGCCCAGGATGCGATTGGCCCTCTGGGCTGCAAGAGCACACTGATGGCTCATGTTGAGCTTCTCACCCACCAGCACTCCCAAGTCCTTTTCTTCAGGGCTGCTCTCAAGCCAGTCACTGCCCAGCCTATATCGGTGCTTGGGATTGCTCCAACCCAGATGGAGGACCTTGCATTTGGCCTTGTTGAACTTCATGAGTTTGGCATGGGCCCACCTCTCCAGCTTGTCAAGGTCCCTCTGGATGGCATCCCTTCCCTCCAGCATGTCAGCACCCCACACAGCTTGGTGTAGTCGGCAAGCTTGCTGAGGGTGCACTCAGTGCCACTGTCCATGTCGCTGACGAAGATGTTAAGACTAGTCCCAGTACTGATCCTGAGGGACTCCACTTGGCTTGTGTACCCTCAGCACTACAATCTGATCGACATAATGGAGACATGGTGGAATGATTCCTGTGATTAGAGTGTTGGATTAGAAGGGTATAAGCTCTTCAGGAAGGACAGGCACGGGTGACAAAGAGGGGGTATTGCCTTCTATGTCAATAAACAGCTAGAATGTGTGGAGCTCTATGTGGCGAGTGACAATGAAAAGACTGAGTGCCTACAGGCCAGGGTGAAAGGAAGGGAAGGAGACATTACAGTAGGGGTCTTCTGCAGACCACCTGACCAGGAGGACCAAGTGGATGAGGCCCTTCAGGACAGACAGGAGTTGCTGCTCATTCACAAGCCCTAGTCCTCATGGGGGATTTTAACCACCCCGATATCAGTTGGAGAGACAACACAGCAGGGCATAAGTAAACCAGAAGGTTCCTGGAATGCGTCAATGATAACTACCTCCTCCAAGCAATAGAGGAACCAACAAGGAGAGGTGCCATGCTAGACCTTGTTCTCACTAACAGGGAGGGGCTGCTGTGCAATGTTAAGCTCATGGGCAGCCTTGGCTGCAGTTACCATGAGATGGTAGAGTTTAAGATCCTAAGGGCAGTGAAGAAGGGGGCGCTCAGCAAGTTTGAAACCCTCAACTTCAGAAGAGCCAACTTTGGCCTCTTCAGGAATATCCTTCATGGTGTACCATGGGACAAAGCCCTTGAGGGATTGGTTGCCCAGGAAAACTAGTTGACTTTCAAGGATCACCTCCTCCAATCTCAAAGGCACTGCATCCCTAAAAAGAAGAAATCAGGCAAAGATGCCAGGAGGCCTGTATGGATGAACAAGAAATTCCTGGCCAAAATCAAACATGAAAGAGGAATCCACAAAGGGTGGAAGCAAGGAAATGTAACCTGAGATGACTACAAGGAGAATTGTTTGTGAAACCAGAAGCCAGGTTGGAAAAGCTAAAGCCCTTATGGAGTCAAACCTGGCCAGGGACATTAAAAAAAAACAGAAAAGGATTCTACAGGTATGTCAGGGAAAAAAGAAAAACATGAGAGAACATGGAGCCTCTCCAGATGGATGCAGGTGACCTGGTTACCAAGGATATGGAGAAAACTGAGATACTCAGTGACTTTCTTGCTTAAGTCTTCACTAGTAACAACTTGAGACACACCACCCAAGTCACAGAAGGCACTGGCTGTGTCTGGCAGAGTAAAGAATCACCCAGGGTAGGAGCAGATCAGGTCCGGGAACACCTGGAGAACCTGAATGTGCACAAGTCCATGGGACCTGATGAAATACATCCACGGGTCCTGAAGGAACTGGCAGCTGAAGTTCCTAGGCCACTAGCCATCATATTTGAGAATTCGTGGCAGTCTGGCACTGGAAAAGGGGAAACATAACCCCCATTTTTAAAAAGGGAAGCAAAGAAAACCCAAGGAACTACAGACCAGTCAGCCTCACCTCTGTGTCAGGTAAAATCATGGAGCAGATCCTCCTGGTATCTGTTCTAAGGCACATGAAAAATAATTAGGTGAACAGTGAAAGCTGACTTTCAGTAAGGCTTCAATAAGGGCAAATCATGCCTGACTAATTCAGTGGCCTTCTACGACAGAGTTACAACTCTGGTTGATATGGGAAGAGCAACTGACGTAATCTACGTGGACTTATGCAAAGCATTTGACACTGTCCCACATGACATCCTTATCTCTAAGATGGAGAGACATGGGCTTGATGGATGGACCACTCAGTGGATAAGGAACTGGCTAGAAGGTCGGACTCAAAGGCTTGTGATCAATGACTTGATGTCCAGGTGGAGACCAGTGACAAGTAGAGTTCCTCAGGGATCTGGTCTGGGTCCAGTGCTGTTCAACATCTGTGACATGGACAGTGCAAGGTCCTGCACCTGGACTGGGCCAATCTCAGGCACAATTACAGATTGGGTATAGAGTGGGTTGAGAGTAGTCCCAAAGAGAAGGACTTGGGGGCGTTGATTGACTTTCAAGGATCATCTCCTCCAAGTTCAAAGGCACTGCATCCCTAAAAAGAAGAAATCAGGCAAAGATTCTGCTGGCAGAATCTGGCCTGCGGTGCACTCATGTGGCTCAGAAGGCCAAGCATACCCTAGGATGCATCTAGAGGAGTATGGCCAGCGGATCAAGAGAGGTGATTCTCCCCCTTTACTCTGCTCTTGTGAGACCCCACCTCAATTATGCATCCAGTTCTGGTGTCCCCACCATAAGAGGGACATAGGCCTGTTGGTACACATCCAAAAGAGGGCCACAAAGATGATACAGGGTCTGGAGCATCTCTGCTATGCGGATGGGCTGAAGGAGCTAAGATTGTTCATCCTGGAGAGGAGGGGACTCCAGGGGGACCTTATAACTGCCTTGCAATACCTGAAGGGATTATACAGGAAGGCTGGAGAGGGACTCTTCACGAGAGTGTCCAGTGACAGGACGAGGGAAAATGGTTTTAAACTGAGGGAAAATAGGTTTAGATTGAATCTTAGCAAAAAGTTCTTCAGTACAAGGGTGGTGAGACTTGGGAATAGATTGCCCTGAGGTGTTGTGGATGCCCCCTCCCTGGAGGTGTTAAGGCCAGGTCAGATGAGGCCTTGAGCAACATAGGTTGAAAGGCATCCCTGCCCATGGCAGGGAGGTTGGATTAGATGATCTCTAAGGTCCCTTCCACCCTAAGCCATTCTATGATTCTGTGAAATCTAGGGAAAACGTATAATAACATAGAACAAAAAATTGTGATGGGAACTACTGGAGAACATTTAAATACAACCATAACTGTAGTTTTAGGCTGATGTAACCTGATTTTCAACAGGTACTGAATTTGAAGGCATCATTTGTGTTCTGTTGAATGTTATAGGTTACTTAAATGTCATAAGTGGAGAATTTTTAGTCATAGAATCATGGAATGGATTCAGTTGGAAGGGACCTTTAAAGGTCATCTAGTCCAACCCCCCTGCAGTGAGCATGGACATCTGCAACTAGAACAGGTTGCTCAGAGTCCCAGCCAACCTCACCTGGAATGGTTCCAGGAATGGGGCATTGACCACCTCTCTGGGCAACCTGGACCCAGGTTTCACCATCCTCAGTATTAAAAATTTCTTCCTTTTCTCCAGTGTAAATCTCCCCTCTTTTAGTATAAACCCATCACCCATTGTCCTGTCACAACAGGCCTTGCTAAGAAGTCTGTCCCAGTCTTTCCCCTCTCCAACAGGTCCCTGTCTCTCCTGTGCTGAGGACTTCAGAGCTGGACCCAGCACTGCATGGGCTTCTCCCCAGAGCAGAGGGGCAGGATCCCCTCCCTCAACCTGCTGCCCACGCTGCTGGGGATGCAACACAGGGTGCCATGGGCTTCTGGGCTGTGAGCGCACAGTGCCAGCTCCTGTCCAGCTCTTCACCCCCCAGCACCACGAACTCCTTCTGTGCAGGGCTTCTCTCCATCTATTCATCGACAGCCTGTGTTGATACCAGGGGTTACCCCAACCCGGGTGAAAGACCTTGCACTTGGCCTTGTTGAACTTCATAAGGTTCATGTGGGCCAAGTTCTTGATCAAATTATCCATTTCCACTTTCTTCTTATACTAAAATCTACTCCAGTTTTGTATGTAACAAGAATCTGGTCTCACAATGTAACCAAATCTCATATATAAGTGAAAACATGGCTGTAGGAAGTACTAGTAAGATCAGGACCCAGGAATGGCATCCTCCTCCTGTGTTACAGCAAAATTTTATTTATATCTTATTTATACTTTAGCTTTCCTTAATTTCAAATTATTCCATTAGCAGGATCAGGAGAAAGAAGAAGTAGAACAATTTAACAGCTGAAGTGGCTTTTCAGAAAACTGCACAAGTTATTGGCATCATTCACAATTTGCCTGGCACCATTATATCTAATGTAAGATGACTAACTTCATTAAGGCTGAAATATTAGCTCTAGGAGGGGCAGCCAACTGAGGCTGTAGTTCTCCTCCCAACTGTTGCTTAATCATTTCTATTTATCAGTCAAGAAGGGATTGCTCAAGAATTAAAGAACATTTACTTATCTATACAAATATAGACATCGCCAACTGCTGTGAGTTTATGCAACTAAAAAAACAGAAGAGCAGAAAGTTTGTATTGTGTCTGAGAACAGTATTAGAATTATTGGAGTTCGGGGAATAAAATTGGGAAAATATTAATATGCTGTCAGAGAATAACACTTGTCATACTATAGTAAGAGTTACTGTGCATATCTTTCATGTTCCTTTACAAATACTGGGAACACAGCCTTTGCAAGGTTTAATTAAATCCTCGCTGCTCCTCTGAGAGTTAACATTTTTAACCCTGCTGTAATGAAAACCTGTGTAGTAGCACATCTTTTATAGAATTAGAAGCTGTCTCCTGCTCTTGAAAATGGACAAATATATGAACTCAGCCTTTCTTCTGTATTTATGTTCAACTTACAGTTGCACCTCAGGCATTTAAATATTTACTTATGTAATCCTGTTAATCACTGAGATAAGTTTCTATCATGATCAAACTAATTATGAAGTCTTGAAGTCTAACATTTAAGAAACACTTTATAAAAGGTGAGAATAACTTTTCAAATCTAACTTTTTATCCTTTAGTTATACACTTTGTAGTCAAATGGCTGCTTGCAGGTGAAATGCAGGTTTATAGTAGGAATATAATTACATATTTCGGACATGAGGCTCACACGGTGGTTTCGCACGCTCTTGTTACCATTGCAGTTGAAAGAATATATGTTATATTACAGTTCTGAAAATTTTTCGGTTTCCTGTAATTTGGAAAGCAAACTGACAGAATAAATAAGAGATTGATTTTATTTGCCTCAAGATCTGTCAAGGCTCTGATTTCTGAAAGGGTTGATGTAGCAACATCTGTAACAGGTGCCAATGACTGGGCCTAGGCATAGGCATCTTTTTTGAAAGTCACGGCCCTAGTTAATTCTTGTTAAAGGCCATAGGGATCGAGAGACATTAGCTTTACTGTAGCCTGAACTTTGATCTTTTACGTTTCTTTCTTCTGATAGCCCTATATTAAAAGCAGTTCTGTACAAAGGATTTTTTTTAAATGGAAAAATACTGTTGAAAAGACAATAGATATTTAAGAAATGGAGAGCATGAGGAAACACCATGGAAGTGGTGGTTTAATTCCTAAGCCTTTTTTCTCTGGTTTTATTATTCTCTGTAGTTAAATATTAATAGAGTCAGTGCCACTTAAGCAAAGTCATTCGTATCATCTCACTAGCCTACATGGAATTAAGGAAAAATGAACTTCATCTCTTTAAGTGAGCAGAAGATAACAATGCAGCGCGACACAGGAATGATTGAATTTGCCAGCAGTGTTTGTGCAACGCTTGCTAATTTACAAGGGCATTTTCAAGCGATTCAGTGGCTGGGATTCCTTGGGGGCAGTTCTCCTGGGCACTGAAACTGAATCAACGTTTAAACGGTTTTACTTTTAGAGTAGTTTAGAAAAATTGTAAGTAAATAGCTGTTTTCATAATTAATACAGTAGCTGCAAATCGTGCGAGGATCATTTGCTTTTTGAAAGGAGAGAAAACAGTGTTCGCACTTGGCTGGGCACCTTGCACTTGCGTTTGTTAGAACCTCAAAGAAATATAAAACGCAGATTGCTGGATTAAGGCAAAACCATTTACTCACTCATCTGGATGAGCCCACTCCCTCTTTAGTAGATAATGCAGCTGCTGCGGAGGAAATACAGTGAGCTGGAAGTCAGAGATCTGAATTCTACTCTCTGCTCTGCTGCTGTTCTGCCTGTGCCAAGGCATCCCACCTTTCCCTGCTTTGGTTTCCCTTTGGCTAGAAACAGGAGAGGCAATGACCCATTTCAAAAGAAGATCCAAGTGCTTCATTTTCAAGGCACAATGTGTTATTTCCACCTTATAAGTTATATTTTCAACTTAAAGAAACTGCTGTTGTTTTTTTTTCCCCCTTCATAATGTCCCAGATATGTTTTAAAATATGGCTGTTACTGTTTTGCTGCAGTGCCAACATGTCAGCAGAAGAGCATAAGGGAGATGGCTCCTCTATTTGTACTCTCTCTATATATTTGCAAAGAAGGACAGGCTGCTAGACATTTGCCATGTTGATGCAGTAAATACCTGCGCTCACTTGATTGCAGTAAAATCTACTAAAGCAGTAGTTTTGGGGCTGGATGTCTTTTTTCATTACAAGGAAGGAAGGTGACATTCTGTCAAAGGCAAAGAGAGAGAGCAAGACACAGGTCTTCTGCTCCTGCTTTCTTGATTTCTTTGTGCTTTCAAAAGTCTAGACGAAGTCAAATCAAAAATCCTTTTTAATTTTTGTGAGTAATGATTTTTTTTTTGGTTACCTGTTGGTTTCAGTAAAACTGCTCAGACTACGTTATTGCTAGTTGTCACCCTTGTGTCTATACTAACTTTTTATTTTAAACTTTCTTACTCTACATAGTATATAAGTAGCATATTTATGGAGTACTCAAGTAGTTAGCTGTCTCTTTATTGCAAAACCTCTGGAGGGAAAGATAAAATGCAATTCCAAAAACCTCTAGGGAGATGGAAACTTGAAAGGGGTGATTCCTTGTCATCAAAATAGTGAAAAAATATTTTTGTCTTGGTCTTCTTCCTAATGTGCTCTTTAGGATTTTCAACACTGCAAAAGGGGCTTCTGGAATGAGCAAAGTTGGCAGTTGCCTAAAGGAGCATGCTGGTGAAGGCAGAAAACCAGCAGTGAGTCCTCTGTCTCATTTATATATAGGAAAACATTAGAAAGTGAAGTCATTATTCTTGCTAAAGGAGTAGTTCAGGCTCTGTGGGATAAAGGCTATCACTTGACTATTTCATTGCTATTGCCTAACAATAGCAATGAAAGGGCATTTGACTACAAATTGCCCTTAAAATTCCTTGAATTTTCCTGCCCTAGTTGTGCAGCAAAGAAAAACTCCTGGGGGCAAATTCTTTAGGGTGAATATGGGTAAAGCCCCTCAGCTTTTGCCAGTCTTAATACTTAGAGCTTTATGGATTTACCAAATGAAGCTCCTTCCCAAAATCCATGTCCATGACTCCATCCACTAGATTTTCTGAAATTTCTAGCTCTGCTAAACTTTTGGAACAACAGGCAAGTTCTGACTCTGAACTGATGCTTCTTTTCACCAAGTTTACATTAGCCAGAGAAAGGCTGCAGTAATATTATTTTTAATGGTTTTTTACACATACTTGTTAAGATAGATTTTTAAGTTTCTGATTTCAAAGTCATCCAGTTCATTTCCTTGTAAAAATAGCACAAAAGTAAACCTAAAGAATGGAAAGGGCTACTAGGAGTTGAGTACCACTGATGATTAATGGCCTGCTGCCTCTGAAAAATGCAAGTCAGATATGAAATTTCTTTGGTAACATAGCTGGAATTTTGTATTTGAGTTCATATACATACACACACACATGTTACTGTACTTCCATGCTTTCTTCCTGATGTACATGTGAACTTTCCATGGAAATTTCTGTTGAATGCTGAAGTGTTTTCAGTTAAAGGAGTTACGTTGTAATTACTGTTGCTGTAACTGCCTTTGGAGCATATGGAATGACACTGAATTGAATGGGAGGCTTGGATCCAGTCGCTAGATATTCCCACAGTGGCTGAGATTCAAATGAGAGTATGTCGGTCATATATGGGGACCTGGTGCTAAATATATTGAATTAATCTCAGAAGGAAGTTGGTGTAATACCAGCTGATGCTTCCCATAAGGAACAATTACCATGTTTGAGAACATATTAAAGTCTCTGAGGTCTGGCCTGACTGCAAAGTCTATGTGAAAACATAGGATTTTACTTTTTCTTCCTTCCTACTCTTATGTCCTGTTCTATTTGCATGGAAGGGAATTCGATTAGATCTATTTTGAGTGTTTGAAAACACTTGACCAATTAGTGGCTGTGTGGCAAACTGTGTGAACAGCATTGGTGGCTAATTTCTTCCGTTTTGGAGATGCCACTCTCAAAAATGAGTGGGAAGCTTCTCTGGGCTCCAGGGCAAGCTACACTGCTGCAATGTACAGTTGGTCACTAACCAGGAATGACACCAGGCAGAGCCATGCCTTAGAGTTTTTATCCACATCATTAAACAACTGGAGTTTTGCCCACAAGTTAGAGCAGAAGACTGATGCCAGTGACTTTGGGTCATAGTTGTGTTCCTGATTTATTTCATGGCATTAAATGAATCATCTTGCATCTGTCCTCGCTTTTAAGGTCAATTTTGGAGTAGGATCATTTCAGCATTACCATCATGATTTGGACTTCCAGGTGTTACTGCAATATATGTAATAAACATAATGAAAAATAATGTAGTTCACCTTTGCATAAGAAATATTTGAGTGCAAAGTATATATTGTCCTTGACTGAGTGGATTAGTCTGGAATCAGTAAGGCCAACATATTATTGTTCAGACCAAAGAACATGTTACCTCTGGCTCCAGCCCATGTTGTCAATTATAGACTGTTAAATCTGTTCTCAGAATCTCAGTCTCTCTCTTTGTCTTACCATTTAAGTATGGAAAAAGTTCTATTCATGGGGGGAATACAGTAGCTTCACCCCTACCTTCTTTTCTTTTTCAGTGAGTCGCAGACATTAGCAGATGCATAGAGATTAGTCAGCTCCTTGTTTATATTTTCAGGATGGGGATAGGCCATAATGAAAAAGAAAACACTGCTGGCTCTAGAATTAAGAGAGAGCATAAGGCAATTTCACATATCCCTTGTTACAGCTCGTTGCTTTTAAACAATAGAAACAAGGAAGGGGTTTATTGAACACTAGAGATATACCAGATCTATACATCTGACTTTGACTATGGAACCATGAAGAAGGCTGTTCACTCAGATAATTCAGCCCAGATTTCACACTAGCCTGCTATGTGCTGAGTCAAGACTTGCAGGAGCTGAGCAAGCTTGGCAAGGGCAGTCATGTGAAACAGAGTTTATTGCTGAGATGTAGGTGCTCCCAAACCATGGTCGTACATATCCAGGGCAATATCAGCTGCACAGCCAAATCTCTCTGCTAGGCGCCTTTGAAATTCTTAGCTTCAGTGTAATTAAGCAACACAGTGAGCTCCAGTCTCCTTGATGGTTTGAGTCTCATGTACCTAGCTGACAGTTTCACTGTGTTTCTGCATTGTGTCTCTACTTTGATTAGGCCCAGATACATTTAATTAGCAGGTTGTTTGATCAATTAGATAATGAACCCTAAAGTCACCTTCTTGCTTAGATGTGCTTTGAACAACAATTTTAATCTTAGTGACAGCTCCTCTAGAAAGAAAAGGGGAGAAACCAATGTAATTAAGATGTGACTGCACAAAAATGCCTGTGTGACTCTGCAGCACAAACCCTAAAAATACTTTGAACTCTAAAACAAAAGACATGGAGTTCCGTGGATGTAAACTCTGAGGTTTGTACTTGAGTTTTCCTTTGTTTATGTTGAGGTCTGTGATGAATAGGGGAAAGATATTTGAACGCATTTGATATTGAATTGTCTTTGCTCCCACTTCATTGATTTCTCTAGCACCAGAGTTAGGATAATGCTGAGTGGAAATTAAATGTTGTTTAGTGGCTATGTGGTACTGTCATAAAATGCTCCTAAGGCTCTAATGAATAGCAGTAGGTAAAAAATTAAAAATAAAAAAACCCCAAACATCTCCATTTACTGGAAAATACTGGACAAATTCTGAAATACTAGGATGGAAATAAGTGGAAGTTTCCTTTCAGAAAATCAGAAATTGCCCCAACCTTGTTGAATTAGTTCAATTGTGAAAAAGATGGGTCAGGTTATTGAGATTATGAGAAGGCCATGGAATAAAAATAAAAACTGGGAAAAAAAGAAAATGTAAGCTAGTTTGAGAGGCCAGCTTATCTCTCTGCCTTTCGGTTTTGCTCTGCTTCTGTGTATGTGCTCTGCAATTTCAGCTGTTAGGCGATTTTGAGGATGTTCCCCTATTTAATCTTGGGGTGTAAATAAGGAATTAGTATTTAGTGCAAAATAAATTGCAATGGCAATTAACATGACCATATTTTAATAGCTACAGTCACTAAATGAAGGGTTCAAACACTGAGATAATTCCTCTGTTTCCATCTAAACTTTGTCCAAATACAAAAACAAGAATCAAAGGAAACATTTTTTTGTCCAGCTGTTTAAAGTGATTTAACTGAGACTAGAAGGGATGGGAATGAGAAACTAGGATTTGTATGTGTGCACACCATGCACAGATGTGTGTGTGCATGTGTTTGAATACGTGTGCCTATAGCACTCTCATGTCAAAGTTTTCTGTTCATTGTGTTTTCTTGTCATAGGGGTTAACTCTGAAACATGTTTTGTGGAGAAAGAAATCCACTGTTTTCTGTGTGTCTTCTTATTTTACTGTGAAGCATTGATAGGATGTAAACTGTTCCACAACAGGAAAATAAATCATTTCTGTCTGCACTAGTAGTGAATAGGGTGGAATTCTATTATTACTTCAATATTTTGATTGTACTACAGTAGTGAATGGTAGAGTTCCACTGGAGATACTTAATAGAGTTTTTCTTTCAGGCTCCTAGACCACCTCTGGAATTGTTTGTTGTTTTGCTTGGTTATTGGAAAACATCTCCACGGACTCAACAAGCATTTCTGCACTGCTTGAACTAAGAAAGATTTCTTGAGGTGTAGGTTTATTAAAGCAGAATGATACTGGATTTGTTAAAAGGAAATTATTCATGAGATTAGGTGGTACCAGCAATGTTAAAACATCCCTTTCAGTATGCAGATACCAATCCGGTTATGACAGGGTTAATTATGTTCTCTAGACTCCACCTCCATCAAGGTTATTTAAAAGTTTTGTCATGAATATTATTCGTTCTTTGTGGGATGTGTACTCCATTATCTTTTTGTGCTTTAGTCACATACTTCTTTTCAGCTTTAAGTCACAAATTCATACAGGAATGCAAAATCAATAATGAAAACCTCCTCATAGCTAACACAGTTTTGTATTTGCCCTTTCCATTTTCTTCTCATGTTGCTGTGCTATGTCCTCTTTCATTTCACTAGGGGGTCTCTCACTTGGGAAGATCTTCCTTTGGAAGATCTGACCAGCATGTTCCCTATAATGTATAATATTGATAATATTTGTGGTCTCTGACATCTTTTCTCTAGCAACAGTAACCTAAGAATCGTCTCTGCAAGTCAGACCATGGATCCATGTAGTTCAGCATCTTTTTCCTGTACTAGCATGGAGTAGATATGTAGAAAGGAATATAGGAAAAGAACAAAAGCATAGTAATTTATTGATTTACTCTTCAGTGTTTTCAACTTGAGACTTCTTTGGGACATTATTTTTGTGGTATTCTTGATTGTTTTTCATTCCACTAGCTTATCTCCTCAGTTTTTGATGCAAGGTCACCATGGTAACTGCTTTTTATCATGAATTCCTCTTAAGATAAGAGCTGCTACTGGTTTAGTATCACCACAGAATTGTCTGCGCTGGTATTGTTTCCAGAAGGAATTCTATGAAGACACCAAGGAGCTAGAGCTGGTCAGGTCTTTATGCTTCTTCCCTAGCTAGGTACTCTTCAGTCTCTGTTTTCAGCTCAGATGAATTTCTGAGCCTGAAGTGGATTTATCTTTAATAACTCTTATTGGATTGCTCTTCCAAATACTTGTCCAGCATCCACTTGTGTGACTACATGCTTTCTGGAAAAAAACAGTTCCTTTTGTGTTCTGATACATTCACTTTATACATTTTAAAGCTTGTATACAGAGAAGCAGCAAAAACTGCTCAGTTCCTATTCATTATTTCTATATTGTGCGGTGTTTTATAGACTTCCATTATTTTGTCCTCCAATGTTTCTTTTGCAGAATTCTAGTCCATTTTGTCATGTCCCATATAGAATCTATTCCATGTCTTTCATCACCTCAGCTTCTGTTCTGTAAACTTTCTTCAGTTCCCCTATATCCTTTCTAAAATGTGACACAGCGTTTGAGAGGTAGGAATGTCAAGCATTTAGAGAGCAAATGGCAAAATTTTCTTTTTCTGCTCTTTCCCTAATAATTCTTGATGTTAATGTGCTTTTTTTTTTGACTACTATAAAATTGGTTTTATAGAGTTATCCATTATAGCTTTGCAATCCTTCTCTGCACAGCTTTCTCCCTGCATTTTAGAATGCATTTATCTGCATTATCTTCAACCTCCTGCAGACTGTCCCATTCTTCCTACATGTTCCTATCCCTTTTTGCTGTAAAACTGGATGGATGCTGAAGCTCATTACTGCATAAAAGAAAAGTATGATTAAAAAGACTATTAATTGTTGAATGAACTTTAATAATTCCCTGTGACCTATGAAGTCAGTCTATGATATTGTTTCAAGCCAACTAAAATGAAGGAAAAAAAAAAATACTAAGATTCCTGAACTTCTGAAGAAAACAGCATTCCTTCTTATATAAGCCTTGGTGCAAAGATGGTCAACAAGAAACTCTTGGAGAATCAGCTTAATCAGCCTTACAGAGCTTCAAAGAAACGTGCTTCAGGGCCACCAGGTCCCTCACTCTGTAGCAGGCGCAAGGATGGTCTTAGATATTGTTTCTAAATAAGGCTGACATGCTTTCTGGGCTTCCAGCTCCACTGGAAGCTCTGACAAATTTGTGTTATTGCCAAGGATTTTGTGGGGGGAAAAAAAAAAGAAAAGAATGTCTTGTAAAATTCCTGACCAGTCTTATTATTCAGCCCACTAAGCATAAAATCAAATTGAGGAGGTGGCCATTAACTCTCAGGGAAGCATGGCTTTATTTTATTAAAACCAGCAAAAAGCAGTGGATATTGACACATAGGCTAGCTGCTTCTGCAGCAAATCCCAGGATAGAAATGTGGCTAGTAGTCATTTCAGAGGACAGAAAGCATCATGACTGGCTGCAAGATAGTAATATAACCTGACACTTAAAAATAATATCTCATTATAAAATCATAAGAATTGTCAATAGCAGCACAATGACTCACCAAGGCAGGTAACTCATTATCATGACCTAAATATAAAGGAAGAAGGAATGGCTCTGTTGAAGAGGAAAGATTAAGGCGTCCTGAGGGAGGAAAACTACCAGCAGCTAAGTTTGAGGAGGTCTATATGGAAGCACTCATATTTTTCAATGTTAAGCTCTTTTGTTATTTTTCACGCAATAGTGTCGCCTGATTCCATGAAAGGCATGGATTTTGGACTCTGTTTATAGAGAATCCTGGGAAACATGCCTGCTCACACAGTGTTACTAATAATAGCATAAATTATTAAAGCTGACAGAATTTTTTTTTTATAGCTAATGAATGTGCTCTTTGCACTGTGTGCTTTCTTCAGCTTGGACAACAAATAAACACCAAGCAGGTTTTGTTTCTGCAGTTCATGTGCCAGTGCAACATTGTTATTTGTGATCATGATAACGTCAGGAAAAAGTTAAAATACAAAGGGGTACGTAGAGATGGAAAACAGGCAAATAATCTCTTGGGTTTAAATGAAATTTTCTTTTGACAGTACATTCTCATAATATTCCTTTCTTTAATGGAAAATATATCTAAACAATGCAAATTTTAAATATGTGTCTAATGGCTTTGATAATCTCATTATTAAGATTGACATCGCTCTTCATGATCTTTCCAATAAAATTGAATTTTTTGTTTGTGTGTAGGAAAAAGTAATATTTTTAAACTGAGTTCTTAATCTCTAGAGGGATTAATGAAATCAAGTGATTAAAAAAAAAATGGTTTGCCTTCGTCTGAGCTCAAAAGAAAGGGAATTAGACATATAAAAATAATTTTGACAGTCATTTCTATATCTTACTAAACTCCTGAATGCTTAAATCCTATTTATATGTACCATCAACAAAACACAACTTTAAACTCAATTTTGAGCCTGCTGTGTTCAGGCACTTTCATCTCTCATTCTAAGGGTTAACTTTCTTTAGAACAATTAATAGAATAGCATTTGGGAGCTGAACATTGATTTTCATGAAATCAGCCAGCTAGAATAAGTGAAAATTTATAGAAATGCTAGGTAACTTAGAAAATACAGAGACAGACTTTAACAGCTGTGGTCTGGAGAATTTTATTACAGTTTTCTACAATTCTTGTGTATTGCATTTTGCTGAATATCTCTGGTTCTATTTAAAGGATAGTGCCGATGCAAATAAAGTTGTAATGCTTTATCTCTATGCATACACATACATATTTTTAAGTTTGGTGCAGAAGGAAATGCCATAGATTTTTTTTTTTACTGTGGTCACAGGAGTTGAAGTTGCTTCTGTATGCCATAATATTTTCCTCAACAACTTCAGGACTTGCCTTGTCCTCTAATTACTCTTCTTGCAAAACACGGCTGTGCTCAGAGTTTCTCTGAGTGCTTTAATCCTTGTTACTCTCTGCCCACTTTCAGGGCATGAATAGCTATCCAGTGCATGCTTTCTCTCTCATATCCTGCCAAGGGAGATCTCTACTGTACATAGCAATGTTTCGGTGATTTAAAGGAATCCTTCCCTGCAGGAAGCAATAACACTAGAAATGATTAAAACAAAACCTAAAATGTCACCTTAGACTAATGAAATTCCATCACCAAGGAACACAGAGTTGATGCTTCTGTGAGACCCTTTAAAACGCAGATTCAGAAGAGAAAATTAAACTTGCAATGAGAGGAAACAAAACCAGCTCTCTTTTTCCTGGCAAGAGTTGAGTACAGTATGTTGATTATTCTCAGAGAAGCTGATCTCACAGGCAGTGACCCTATCTCGGCACAAAGAATAGCTAACAGCATGGCTTTGGGTGGCTGGCAATGTTAGCTATTGTTCACCATCTCAAAAAATGAAGTATCCGTCTGTCTTGGAGCTAGCTGAGCTGTAGCTTCACTTGTGTGTCCCCTCATATACAGGGAGATGGTTGAGGAACTGTCTGATCAGTTCAGCCTAAGGAAGATTCTCATCCATTTTCCCATCCCTGAGAGTGGGCAGCATGGCGTGCTTCAGTACAGGACTCCTGCACAGATGGTGGTTACACAATAACCGTGCGTAAGGGAGCTTTCTTTTAAATTCTTCTAATTATATATATCAGTGCCAGCTTGGAAATTCAGGTCTTTGTATGTTGTATGTCTTTTTAATTTTGGTTGGTAAAGTTGCGGTTTGAAGCCACTCCAGATGTTCACAAACACCTGCTGACCCCCACGTTTAAATGTAGGTGAGGCTCTACCTCTGATGGTATCTCTTGGTGGTGAATAGCAGAAACCAGATGCTTTGTCAGGGAGGACGTCAGTGCTTATCGAGGTTCCTTGGTTTTAGCAGAGCACAGCACCTGGGAACCATTTCTGTGAGCTGCAGCCTTCCTGAACAAGAAGGAGTAAGTATCCTATAGGGACACTCCTGTATCGCTTAACAACACTATATTTGGCTTCACAAGGCTGCAAGAAATATACGTTTCTAACATTCAGGCTAAATCCTGAGGTTGGAATCTTCAGCTGCTTTTCAGAGCAAGTAGAAATGGGAACTTAACTCAGATAGTCCCTGCACGCTCCAGCATTTCTCTCTCAGCTGTTCAGCTGCATGTGAGAGTTTAGATGTAATTTTGCCTTGGGCATGGAGCCAGTCCCTGCAACACTGAGAGAAGTGATAGTTCAGGGCTGCTCTTTTACTTCTTTTCATCACTGCTGAGTGTTGTTTTACTTTTCCTCATTTCAGAAACTGATCATCCGGCGTGTGGGCTGTCAGCAGCTCCCTCTCTCTCCCATTTTTTTTCTGCAGGGACCTGCCAGCCATCCTCAACATTCCCACACGTGGCTTCTCTGTCCCCAGCTTCCCAGCTTCCTTGGGCCCACAGCACATACCCCAAAATTCTCCCTGGCAGACATGCCATGGCGTGTGCTGCAATCACTAAGGCAGCAGCTGGGGCTGGAGAGAGAGCGAGCAGGCTGCTGCCTACAAGGAGAGGTTGTACCAAGTCAGATCAGGTCACACGACCATGAAGTCCAGTATCCTGCTTGAAGCGATACCTGATGTTTCAGATGAAGCTGAAATCACCTGACAATGTACGTGGAGAAGTGTGTGTGGAAGAAGAAAAGAGTTTATTTTACTGGCTTTGCATACCTATGAAATGACAGCACAGCTACCTTTTTATACTTATTATATTTTTGTACTTACTGCAGATCATAGAGACATGAGTCCCTTCTGTGTCTGGAGGTGGGCTTAGGTACACTTCCATAATAATGACAGATTGTCTTTAATTGGTCTGTGAAAAAAACATGGTGAGAAGCAGAAAGGACATAAGTAACTGGGGTGCATTCAGAAGAGTGTGGCCAGCAGGACAAGGAGGGTTCTCTTTCCCCTCTACTCTGCCCTAGTGAGGCCAATTCTGGAATATCTTGTCCAGTTCTGGGCTCCCCAGTTCAAGAAAGATAGGGAACTGCTGTAGAGAGTCCAGTAGAGGATACAAAGATGCTGAGAGGACTGCACCTTTAATGAGGAAAGGCTGAGAGCATTGGGGCTGCTTAGCCTGGAGAAGAGAAGACTGAGGGGGGATCTGATCAATGCTGATCAATAGCTAAAGGGTGTAGGGGCAAGAGGCTGGGGCCAGGCTCTTTTCAGTGGTTCCCAGTGACAGGAAAAGGGGCAACAGGCACAAACTGGAACCTAGGAGGTTTCATCTGAACAGGAGGAAAAATTCTTTCCTGTGAGGGTGGCAGAACCCGGCCCAGGCTGCCCAGAGAGGCTGTGGAGTCTCCTTCCCTGGAGAGATTCCAAACCTGCCTGGACAGTGTGATCCTGGGCCCCTTGCTCTGGTGATGCTGCTGGAGCCAGGGGGGTTGGACGTGATGGTCTCCAGAGGTGCCTTCCAACCCCTACCATGCTGGGATTCTCTGATTCTGTGAATGTAGACTTGGTGAAAAATGTCTTCTCTGTCTTTCAATCTGAATTTACTGACAGCTTAGACCTGTCCTGGCCAAACTAACAAAACTCATTGAATTACACGCTGCTCAAACTAGTGTGGTGTGCTGTTAATGTTGTTTCATTATATTTTATTGCTGATTGCAGGGCCACTGGTACGGAACACCGTGTTGTTCAGATAAAGCTCCTCTGAAGCGCCTATTTGTTGAAACAGTGGAACCCTGATAAGGATGTACAAATTAAGATCCCTTTAATGGGTTATAAAAGCATTGTCCATCTACAGCACTTCTTAGAAACCAATAGTGATTTCCATGTTCTAGTGGTCATGTAATTTTAAAAATATTGATTGTTGCAGATTTTAATGGTATATGCTGGTGGTGATAATAGGACTAAAATGTTCTGTGTCTAAAGTAATTTGATTTGCAAGGTTTCAGAAGGACCAAAACCATGGTTGACAGGGTTTTAGATGAAATCCTTGATGTTGTGGGGGTTTCAGGAGTTTGTCTTAGTAAATGCTGGATCCTGGCTGTAGTAGCTGTACATCTCTTTTACATTGCTGGATATCTTTTCAAATGAAACACTAAATATAGAACCTGTAGTATTTTGTGGGCATAAGAATATCAACTATGTCATAAGAACTTTTTTTTTTAAAAGAATTAGGTTTTCAATGTGGAAAAACTTTCCTAGTGATTCAGTCTTAGAAAAGTCAGGGTGAATTTTAGATAGACTTTGGTGCTTTGTTGGTAGACTTGTTTCTCAGGGTTTTTGAGTTCAAAGGATGAACTAGAACGCAAAAATTTCTTCACCTACTGTAATTAAAACATCAACTAAGCAAAAACTTTTTTTTCTTTTTTTTTTTTTAATTTGTGATTTTTTTTTTTTGTCACATTGGAAGATATATTTGCTAATTCCACAAGACCCATTTGAAGGAGGTTTTGATTAATTCTGGGGACAGGAATAGAATTTTCTCCTGTTTGTGTCTGGCCCAATACAGACACCACTAATTAGGAGAATGCTCTTTTGGTTCACTGTGCAGAGATTAGCTTCATTTCAGTGAAGACGAAATCTTGGGTCCTGATTTAAAAATAGGTACTGCAGACGTTCCAAAGAGGCAAGCTCTTTGAAATGTCTCCTTGGGTACATGCAGTTCCCTGCATTTGTGTTTAGTAGTAGAGCATAATTAGATTTCAAATTAATGCCTCACGTGACTGTCCTCAAACAAGGCTGTGCTGGGGTGAGTCAGTAGGCGAGTGAGTTAATTTTGTCTTTTGAGACCTTCATTCCAGTCCCTGACTCTTTTTTAAGCATGTGTGCCTGGGAAATATGTATGCTTTGTAAGTTTATACATATATGTATTCATCTCTCGGCTGACAGCAGGATGGATAGACCATTGGGCTGATGTCCTTGGCAGGATGAAATAGCATCTGTAAATGTCATTATTTGTCTGTAACCGCGCACCACAAGCAAGTATCTGAGGAACTGGTCTTAGGAGCTTTGAGGCATGATTATTCTATGAAATAGAAAATGGTAACGAAGACACTCGTCTTCCCATTTCATTACCTCTCCCCAGCAGCAATTCTGTCTCATTTGCATGGCACAATATTCAAGTTGCTGAATCCTAGTCTCTCAGGACTGTCTCAAAGGACTGGTAGTGGCTTCAGACCCTCTGCATAAACATCCACAGCACGCTGTAATTCTGCACTTTCTCAGCTCCATCATTTTTCTTGTTTTATCTGAAGTGCAGCCCTAGTAAGAACTTGAAAGGAGATTAGGGATAGAGGACATCACAACATGGTTCTCTTCCTACTTAGAAATAGGTGAGCTATATATTACTGAGCTGAACCCAAGATAAAAAAGACTTTTTTAAACTCCAGGGAAGTGACAATAAACAATACAATAACCAGCCACAAAGAGTAGCTCTGGCTCGGATCCTCCAAACGAGGTGGATACCTTGCTGCTACTTCAGGAATTAAGGATTTGATTATCGTGATGTATGCTGGCATCAGTCCTTTAAGTCTCCAAGTCTCTATCCTTATCTGTAACTGACCTATGAGAAAATACATATGAGTGAGAGAGGATTGGGGTGTAGCTTTTAACAGGGATGAAAAGGATAGAGACCTTCTAAAAATTGAACAGGATGGCATTTCTTTTTTTCTAAAAACACATGGAGTATAATGAACCTCTTGTGGAAAGAAAGTGTTTTTTCTAATGATTTTACTGGAGCCACCATTTCCTCCTCAGAACCTAATTAAAAATGATTTCTTTTAGATAGTGGTTTGGGGTTATCTTGTATGGATAAAACTCTCTTGTAAAGGCTGTAGAAATTAAATTCTTTAGATTTTTATCCCCAGGCTCTACAAAAAGTATTTCCAGGCTTCTGAATTGTTTATTATCATCAAAACAACTGTGTACATTTCAGTGTATTGCATAACAGGCTATTGTTCAGTAAATTCTATCAGCAGTGGTTTTAGAAGGGGGGAGGAGATGGCAAAAAAAAAAAAAAAAAAAAAAAAA
>JANVCC010000076.1:7217856-7239828 GCA_025345505.1 Todiramphus chloris collaris | reverse complement strand
AAAAAAAAAAAAAAAAAAAAAAAAAAAAAAAAAAAAAAAAGGCAACTTAAAAGGAAATATGGCTTCTGATTTTTTTTTTTCTTCCAGGCTCTGTGTTTTTTGCATTGTGTACCTCTTTACCCCATAAGCTATAGATATGTCAGATGATCAAAGGAATAATTAACCACAAATCAATGATTCTATTTCATTCATAATTACAAAAGAGCATTTTTCATGTTTAGTTTGCTGGGGTGCAACCTTTTCAGTTGTTTTTTCACACCACATGAGTCAGTGGCACTAATGAGCCAGATATGGCTGCAGTAATTAACTGAGATGAGCTTTTTTTTGTTTTTTTTTTTAATCTGACCCTTTATTCAGAGAGACTATATACCTCTATGATCCTGAGTCAGGAAGCTACTCTGCTGTGTTTCGAGATCAAATCAGCTTCAGCTCAGACTGAGTAATGACCCCTCCAGCATCTTTCAGCAGCAGGGTGTAAATTTATAATCTTCAGTATTGTATCACAAAAGTTCTGCTATGTCTCTTGCAAGAATAGCTCCATTAGCTGTGGCACAGGACTGTTTTCTTCTCCTAAAAGTTGCAACTAATGGCAAGTATACACATCACTCATCTTTGCTGTGAGTGAACAAGTGACAGGGTAAATAATCCTTGAACTGCTCACAAAGACGAGTTTTAATTCTGTTTTTCCATAACATGTTTAGGTTTAACTTGTCAAGATGGATCTTCAGCATTCCTCAGGTACAACAGGTATCTGATACTACATGTAGTTAAGTATAAGGCCAAAAAAAAAAAAAAAAATCCCAGAAAGAGTGGCTTGTTTGGGCAAATGCCATTTTTTTTGTGTCCAGACAACATAGAATTATACCCTATTCAGTGAGTATGACTAATTTTCTTCCTACTCTGACATTTTGAGTTACCACAGAATCATAGAATTGTTTGGGTTGTAAGGGACCTTAAAGATCATCTAATTCCAACCCCGCTGCCACGGTCAAGGACACCTCCCACTAGACCAGTTTGCTCAAAGCCCCATTAAGCCTGGTTTTGAACAGCATCCACAGCTTCCCTGGACAGCCTTCTCCACTGTCTTACCATGCTCAAAGTGAAGAACTTCTTCCTCATTTCTAATCTAAATCTAAACTGTATCAAAATTGCACTTTTAACTGCATTTTGGACAATAAACTTGATGTTCCTCAATCAGCTATAGTGTAATTTTTGAAGTGCAGTCTGTTGGCAAAGCCTTTTTGTGGTTTCCAGATTTTGCAACCAGATGCTTTGAGTAACAAGAAAACTTCTATTAGCTCATACTTGTCTGTGTACGAGGAAAAAAGGCATCAAACATCAAAGATTACAGGTACTGTTTTCTAATACAGTCCTGATAGTTTTATACACTTTGTTCTAACTCAGCTGAAGTGCTGTCAGGCCTCATTAAGATCAAACATTCCAGATAATGGAAGGCTGTTATCTTCCCCAGTATACATTGTTAACTCCTGTTTAAGGTAGATCTGGAACTTTAGACAGAAAGGTGCTATTTTGGCATATTGCATAAGAGAATGTGATACTGGTAAGGGGTATGGCATTTGCCTGAAGGGACAAGTGGCAAACAGCAATGTAATTGAAACACGGAGAAGCAATCATCCCAATTTCCCTTTTGAAAGCCCATTAATGACTTCATTGGTCAGTGTCACATGAGCTATCCTTGAGTGAGCTGACTGGGCAAATAGGGGAGATAAAGTGATTCTTTTGATGTCTACAGTTCAAAACGACTGACCATTTAGTACCCAGTCATGAAAGTAAACCTAAGGTGGATTTCATAATATTGAGAAGACAACAATGGTTAGACACAAAAAAAAAAAAAAAAAAACCAACTTGTGACCTTTTGAGTACTGTTCCTGAATTTATTTGTTAATTACAATATGGCTCTGGCAAGTTGTAATTTATCAGGAGAGGAGTGAAAAATGGAATTCAAATACTTATACTCTGAACTCTTTAATGTCTTCATTCCAGAGAGAGGACTTTCATGCGTATCGAACACTGAGTTCCTCATAACCATCAGCTGCACCTCCTGGAATCCTCCCTTTGTTTATTTCTTGTGACAGAAATCCAATAGTCATTGTAAAGGACAGAGACAAAACATTGTAGGGGATTTTTTTGATTCTGCTGTTGATTAAGTTGAAACATTTTTGAGAAATACTGCATGAAATATAATTTTTATTAGAATCTAATTAACTATTAACAGACAGATATTAAAAAACTAATCTTCAGTCTTGCTTGGATGAACAAAGGGGGGGGGTATCAGTTGTTGTTGTTTTTCTTATGTGTAAGTCCATTTGCCCTCAGTTGTCTTTCACCAGCACTTGGATAAAAATGTAGGATCAGGAGTTTGAGAAACTATGTAAATGGGTGCAGTGAGCCAGATCCTGTGCCAGTGAAGCTGCACTGATTTATACAAGCTGTGGATCTAGCCAGTGAATTTTATTTTTGACAGTAAACACTATTACAGCACAGTCAGGACTTTCTACAGGCATTCTTCATGCTGTAGAGCACCACAGTGCTCAGTATCCATAACTGTAATTTTGGGTTGAATGACCTGATCTTCATGCACTGAATTGAAATGGAAACTTCACATTAAAAACAAGCATTCCAGGATAGCAAAATTCAGTGTGCATTCAGAAAAGAGAGCATTTTTCTCAGGGGGACAAAGAGTCAGGTCACTTTAGTTGAAAGCTGGATCTTTGAACTTCATATTCCTGTTGACTGCACCACCATGCAGTGGGCAGAGTGACGTGGCCAACAACCTTCATCAGGCACAAGGTCCTCACAAGGCTACTCCCTAGGATAGATTTGGCAGATCAAACTAACGCATGAGAGGAAGGAAAAACTGAATGCCCAAACTAATTAGTAGCAATCCTGTTGGAGTTTGTGTCCACCTATAGACCTTTAATCCACAATATATAGAGACAAATTAAGTGAAAGCTTTTCCACTGCTAATGTATTGTTCCTTGTAGTCCCTAAGGAAGGTGCTGTAAACCCATGTCCAAAACCCTTGAATCAATAGCTTGAAAATCAGATTTCAAGCAGAGCACAGTAGTAGCCCTATGCCAACTTTCAGGTGTGCTGTCTGCTACATCTTGCACTGTCTGCTCAGCAATCATTAATGAAATTATTTCTCCCACTCCCTAGTATGTTCTTACTTGGCCTTTCAGTAAAACTTGGGAGATAAAGAATAATGGTGAAGAGCAACTGAATATGGTCTCGTAAGTGCCTTTCTCACTCTTTAAGTACTAACTGTTAAATTTCAGTTTGAAAAATGAAGCTGTATTTAGTGTAAATGTGAGAGATCTTTGTGAGAAGCACCCCAAACCATTAACAGGAAAAAAAAAAAAATCTGTTCTTTTTGCTACTATATAGTTTTGAAATTACTTAGCAATTTGTACTATAGTTAAGGCCAAAAAAAAAAAAAAAACCCCAAAAAAATTGCTGACAACTCAGACACCAGATTGCAGGTAAATGAAATTTTAAAAGGAGGATTTAGTACTCTTTAAGAAAGAAAAATGAAGTTTGTATGTTCCAGGCAGACCCTTAATTAGATTAAAAGGTATTTTACTATGCTACTTTTAGACATTAAGGAGAAACTTTGAAGGCTGTTTTGCTGACTGCAGTCCTGCAGGTCATGGTGCTGGGCTGCTTTGTGGAGCAGCAGAAAACTCTCCCCCCTTAAACAGCTGTACAGAATTACAGTAAGATTTTAATACAGCTTTGCTCTCTTGTTCTCATGGTTACCTATAGAGAGAACTTTAAATTCCAGTATTTGCCGCTGAGCATTAATTTGTTTCAAGTAAGA
The DNA here is from genome assembly GCA_025345505.1 of Todiramphus chloris collaris. NCBI lineage: Eukaryota > Metazoa > Chordata > Aves > Coraciiformes > Alcedinidae > Todiramphus > Todiramphus chloris. Next base: position 7,235,987 of record JANVCC010000076.1, on the reverse strand, counting down.
AAAGCAGCAGCTGTTGCTGAAGACAGTCAAAACAGCAGATACTGGATGTTTATAGATCCCACAAAGTGATCCCACAAATACTTCTACAGTATTTGTCTTCACTTTTTAGATGAGTAAAGACAATTCATGGCCAGCTCTTTCCCAAGTAATCTCTCATGCCCTGTCTCGCTGAAGACACATGTCAGGGATAAAAGAGACTGTCTAGCACGTGCTTCTGCAAATACCAATAGAGAGATGATCAGCATGTGTGTTTTACTGTTGACTACTACTGTTGACTCCACATTGGAGACCTAGCTTTCTGCCTCTCCTGAAAATGATCTGTTGTATGGGCTGAGCAAGGCAGAGAGCTGCGAGAACCTGTTTCATCAATTCCATAAAAGCAGATTGTTCTTTGAAGCCCATCCTACAGCACTGCTCTAGTGCTGTTCTGAGAGAAATACTGTTATCTAACATCATACACGTGAATGAGACATCGACTCGGAGTCAACTCTTCTTTTGAAAATGCACTTTCTGAAAGAGTGGTGAAGTTTACCCTAATTGTTGTTGTACATCAAATTTGAGCATAGGTATATACCCCACATTTCTAAAGTTTGCCTTCCATTTCATTTGAAGAGAGCAGTCTTCAGTATTCCTTGATATAAAATGGTAAAGTATAAAAAACCTGCTGTGTTTCTCTCCAGAAATACTAGATTTCAGTGGAGAATAATTCTTAAATATATGTATATATGTGTTGTTTGTCAGTGTGGAATTTAAAGCTCTTAGGGAAACTTCTAGAAACTGGAAACTTCTAAATATAAGTCAGTATATAACTGTAAGCTATTACCATGTATTAGTCAGTGTAAAACCTCCTAAATCCCATGTACAGCAGACATAACACCTGATAAAGGTTGGAGATAAGGACCTCTCTTCATTGATTGTGAGGCATGTCTGCTGGTTTGATTTCATAGCTACCACTGCAAACCTGTATTTCTTGGGACTAAGGAAGAAAAACAGAGAAAAAGAAAGGACATCACTTATCATTGATAAAAAGGAAAGTAAATCAATTCGTAATGTCCGATGACCATTCTGTCAGCATTTCAGACATCAGAAGAGAGGTCTTTTTTATTACATGGTTAAAACAAAAGCATCTGTCTTATCTTCAGCATTTGAAGCCTAGTTTATAAATGCTGCATTTTCATAGCAGTCAGCTCTCTGAACCTCCTGTTATTCCTCAAGAATGATGAGTCTAATTTAGATGGTAACAAGGACCACAAACTTCATCTGGAATAAAAATCATTCTGGTTTTGTTGACTTAAATGCATCAATGCCAGTCTGTCTCATCTGAGAACTAGACTAAATTCAGACAGTTTCTGTAGAATTACGGTAAAAAAAAGCTACCTTCACACTTCTGGAATGGCAAGAATTATAAAGAAAAGACACAGGAATGTGCTATGTATGTCCTTTTTTTATATATACTCCTTTTCCTCAGAACCATAGAGTACCTCACACATTTTTTAAAAATTGGGTTTTTCCATCATCCCCTCCCTGGCAGTCATAGCTTAGGTTTAGATCTATGGCTGCAGTATTAGAGAAAGTTCTTAAATCTGTGTATGGTCCTTATCTCTGATACCGAACAGCTCTCTTGTCTTCAATGAAATCCTGCTGAGATTTAGATCCCAGTCCTGAAATCAAGTCTAGTAAAGGAGATCTCTGTGCTTCTGTGTGAGGCATGTGAGACATAACTCCCTGCAGTCCTTGCTGGTTCTAGCCGCTGTTATTACATCTTGTCACTTCCTGAGCTATTTTTAGTATTGAGCATAGGGACAGCAATATGAGTAAAGAAATTAAGGTATTTTTCCCAAGACACTTGAACCCAGGTTTTAAAACCATTCTTGCAGATCAAGGCCAGATGTTGACAGCCAATTACTTGCTATTAGCTGCCATTAGGCATGCTTGCACAAATGGATATATCTGGAAATAGCAGGAAATAGCAAAATCTACTCTACAATTAATTAAGTAATCTTCCAGACTTAACAGTCCCTTCTGTGATGTAGGTCTGTGAGGAAGAGCAGTGCTGGGGATATAGGTGCTGTACAGTGTCGGTGTTTAAATGCAACATTAACACTTCCATTTATCATTTTTCTTAGCAGCCCACAACCACATAGAAAGGAGGTGAAATACTTTGGTAAGAGACTGCCTGATGATTCCAAAAGTCTTCTGATTTATACTTTATGGGAGGGCTGCATCATCAATGTCTTTGTCTGCTTTGAAGTTCTTACACAGCCCCCTTGCTAATGTCTGCCTTAAAGTATTTAATGTACTTACCCTCATGCATCATTCTGGAGTAGAGAGTATAAGTAAGAATCCAGGAAAGGGTTCTCAGCCAGGGAGAGTTTTGTTGTTGTAACACATTAGCACTTTTGTCATTCAGCTACATTTTTGATGCACTCAGGCTGGAGCAATAGTTCAAATTTTAAAATTCAAAAAATGTTTTCCTGATAAGATACTAATAGTTGGTTTAGAAATAGCATTGAACTTTGTTTTACAAAGTGTATTTGGTATTCCAATGCATGCATAAATATATGTCTTTAAATGCAAGCTTCATTGGCTGCTTTGTGTTTTGATACTACCTTTAACTCTAAGACCAGATCATATTTTTTCCACATTAACTCTGTGTCTTTCAATGTACAAGATGCAAAAAAAACCCCAACAAATTCAGTACTTGGGCTTCTATCAGTAATACTCTCCTTTTTTTGGTAACTATATGTTACCATACGGTGTGACAGCTGCTGTCAGCTATGCTGAGTGTGTCTGTAGAACTTTCAGTGACTATACTATAGGTATATCATAGGTATATATATCATATATATATATAGGATGGAACATTTCATCTGTAAATGGTTAAAATTATACAAAGTCATGAGAAACTGAAGACAGCAGATGTTGGACATCCTTAATACTAGGTGGTAGCACTTCTGTCTGTGATAAATATATTTGTATTGCTATACAAGTCAGCGTAGTAATGGAAAGCATTACTGAAAAACAGTCATATTTATATCCCTGAATACCATCAGCTATCAAATTTACTCTACTTTGGGCAGATAGATTTACAATTTGTTTAGAACCTTGGTTTCAGTCTCTTGCCATACATTGTTAAAGTAGCAGAGTAATTTTTTTGAATCTTTTAAGAATCCAGTATGTGAATATCATTTTATCATCCAATATGTTAAAATCATTTTGAAATATTGCATTGCTTTTGTTTCATAGCACACTTTCACATACATGAACTCTGTCTTTTTAGCTTAGTTGTTACTTTTCCTCTTATGTTATGTGACAGTTTTAATTAGATGAAAATGAAATTCCCATCTCCCTGAAAACTTGCTAAGAATGGGATCAAAGCCCTAGTGCTTACATCAGCAATAATCCACAGTTGGCTCTGTATAGCAAATTCATCTTGACATATGAGATGGAGGCCTGACTCCACTGAGATCAAAGGCAAAACTCCCATTGGTTTCTGTAGAAGTCAGTTTTTTCCCCATGGTTTCCTCTCATGGATCTAGTTAAAAATGGAAGTCTGTGGTGGGCTCATGAACACAGAATTACAGGAACCAGTACTTCAGAGTCTGAACAGCTGAAAAAGCTGGCAGCACTGCAGATACTGGACAGTGCATCCTCTTGGTTAACTTGAAGCAGATAAACAGCACTTCAGTGAAAATGATCATTTGCTGAAGAAGTGTATGCCAGCTTCCCTGGAACTGATAGGAATTTTCATAAAGATGTAATAATACTTTGATTTTGGCCCATGGTTTCAAGGAACAGGCTATAAGCAGCCTACACAGAGAAGATATTCCATCTCATAAATGTATATTCCTCAGTTTAAAACCCACATTTATGTGAAAATATGAAACAATCTAGTATTTTGCTCTATAAGACTTATTGCACCGTAAAGTTTCAACGAGATAATGTCTTCTTTATCATTTATGATCCTTGGATTTATAGATGGTCTGGACAGAGAATCAGTCACCTAATTTACCACTGTTTCTCGCAAACTCCTTCAGAGCCTTTGATTTTCAGCACACTGCATTCAAAGCTTTCTTTGATAATGATAACTTTTCCAATTTTTCAATTTTTGGTCAGATAATATATCCTGTGATAAATATTTTGGATACCTCAGGAAAATACTTCGGGTTGGGTAATAAGAGATTGTGGTAGCGCCTTATTTCAGCACATGTAGAAACAGAATGCTCCAGTATTAACAAGTTACTTCAGAATTAATTTAACGTTTGAATAAAACATAGGAAGGATTGGACTGTCTCCCAGGTGATCCATACCAGTGTCTGGGCCTGTTCATAAAGTCTGTTTATATCCATAAAGTCTACTTTCTGATGGAAATGTGATTGAGGAGTTCTGGGTCCCCACCCAGCCTCTGCTGTGGACACCTTTCATTACAGCTTATCCTTTTGGACTCATGTGGACTGTTGTGAGCAAGACTGATCCGTGCTCATCTGAGATGCAGATTCTGTCTTCATCCTCTTAGAGCCAGACTGGAGCAGCGCTGTGAGGCACCTTAGCTTGGGGTCAGCAACAAGCTAATGGTTGCTTCAGGGCTATCCTTTGGAGCAACATGCATTGCATCTGGTCATCATGGAGTGGGTTAGAAACCGTTGGGCTAGAAATTATGGTAGCACTGGGAATGGTCAGGTAGGAATTAGGCCTTCTCCCCAAAAGATGATGGAATCAATAGCCCAGTTGAAGTGCATTTACACCATTGCACGCAGCATGGGCAACAAACAGGTGGAGCTGGGAGACATTATGCAGTAGGAAAAAGATGATGTAGTTGCCATCATGGAAATGTGGAGTGTTCGAATGGACTCTTTAGAAGGGATAGACCAGGCAACAGAGGCAGGGGGTGGACCTTTATGTTAGGGAGTGGCCTGCCAGCAGGACTTGGGCAGGGATAGTCCTCCTGGACTTGGCACTGGCACTGGCGGGGCCGCACCTCGAATACTAGGTTCAGTTTGGGGGCCCAAAACAGATAACAAAGCTGGGGAAGAGTCTAGAGAGCAAGCCTTGTGAGGGGTGGCTGACGGACCCAGGGTTGTTCAGCCTGGAGAAAAGGAGGCTCATGGGAAATCTTGCTCTCAACAACTCCCTGAAAGGAGGTTGGAGCCAGGCAGAGGTCACTTTCTGCTCCCAAGGAACAAGTGATAGGACAAGAGGAAACAACTTCAAGCTGCCTCTGTAGAGGTTTAGATTGGAAATTACACAGAATCACAGAATCATTGAAGTTGGAAGGGACCTCTAGAGATCATCTAGTCTAACCCCCCCCAACATAGCAAGTTTGCCCAGAACATATTACACAGGATGGCATCCAGGTGGGATTAGAATCTCTTCAGAGAAGGAGACTCCACAACCTCCATGGGCAGCCTGTTCCAGTCCTTCATCACCCTCACAGGGAAGAAGTTTCTCCTTATATTTGGATGGAACCTCCTGTGTTCCAGCTTGTGCCTATTGCCCCTTTTCTTGTCACCAGCCACTACTGAAAAGAGTCCAGCCTCATTCTCCTTGCACCCAGCCCTTAGATATTTATAAACGTTGATAAGATCCCCTCTCAGTCTTCTCCAGGTTAAATAGTCCCAGTTCACTCAACCTTTCCCTGTAAAAGAGATGTTCCAGTCCGTCTGGAAGCTTGAAGTCTCCAGCTTGACCCTACACCACTGATCATGACCCTCCGAGCCCTGTCACTCAGCCAGCTCTGAATCCACCTTGCTGACCACTCACCTAACCCACACTTCATGAGTTTCGCAATGAGGATGTTATGGGAGACAGTATCAAAAGTCTTGCTGAAGTCAAGGTAGATGACATCCACTGCTCCCCCCTCATCTAGCCAGCCAGTTATGACATTGTAGAAGGCTATCAGGTTGGTCAAGCATGATTTCCCCTTGATGAATCCATGCTGACCTCTCCCAATACCTTTCTTTTCTTCTACATGTTTTGAGATGACATCCAGAATGATTTGTCCCATTGCCTTTCCAGGGACAGAGGTGAGACTGCCTGGTCTGTAATGTTCTGGGTCATCATTCTTGCTGTTTTTAAAGACTGGAATGACATTGGCCTTCCTCAAGTCCTCAGACACCTCTCCTGTTCTCCATGACCTTTCAAAGATGATGGAGAGCAGCATAGCGGTCACATCTGCCAGCTCTCTCAGCACTCGTGGGTATATCACACCAGCGCCCATGGGTTTATGGATGTTCAGTTTGGTTAAGTTGTCTCTAACATGGTCCTCTTCTACCAAGGGAAAATCCTCCTCTCCAAACCTTTTCTTCTACCTCCAGGGTCCGGGATTCATGAGAGCTGTTTTTAGCAGTGAAGACCGAAGCAAAGAAGGCATTTCAGTAACTCTGCCTTCTCTGCATCTTCTTCCACTAGGGTGCCCACCTCATTCATCACAATTTTCCTCATCTTCCCTTTGCTATTGATGTATGGAATAAAAAAACCCTTTCTTGTCTTTGATGCCCCTTACCAGATTCAGTTCCTTCTGGGCCTTAGGTTTCTTTGTTGCATCTCTGCATTCTCCAACAACATTCCTAGATTCCACCTCAGCAGCCGCCTACCAGCTGCTGGCCCCTGGCACAGCAGTGCTGTTCTCCCGGCTTCCAAAAGCCCCAGAGGAGCCGCTTGCCAGCCCTTTCCACCTCCATCCCCTTCCCCTGTGCGGACTGAGCCACGCTGCAGATCGGCTGCTCATCAAAAGAGTGAAAAATTAGGAAAAATTTCTTCTCCTGTTTGGATTATCAAGGCCTGTCCCAGGCTGTCCAGGGAACTGGTAGAGTCCCCATCCCTGGAGGCACTAAAAAACCATGGAGATATGGTGCTGAGGGACATAGTTTAGTGGTGACCTGGCAGTGCTGGGTTAACAGTTAAGACTTGATGATCTTAAAGCTCTCTTTCAACAGAAATGGTTCTATGAAGCTTGTATTTGCAAAGTATCACGTAGATGGATGCTCAATTTTGCCAGCTGATTTAATCCATTATTGCCTCAGTTTCCTCAGCTGTAAACTAGAATAATATTACCTGTCTCCTTCCCAGAGGCATTGTGAGGATGTGTTTACGTTTGATGTGTTATTAAGGCAATCCAGTCAAGGACAGATTGTTGCCAAGCTCTCATTGTATGCAAAGGGCCCTGGGGCCCTTACATTCATGGAACTCCCGATAATAGAAGTATCAGGTCAAAGTTTGTTGTTCAGATCCAGGAAAATACTTGTAAGTAGTTGTTACAGTCCCCCTGAGTCATCACATAGTTTCACTTTTAATTTTATTTCACTAGCTGCCTCCTAAATTGAATGGAAACATTTTCCCACTTGTAATATTTAAAGGTGTACAAATACTGGATGGAGGAGCACCTGTGACCTATTCATTGCCCAGCAGTGATAGATCTGGTAATAATGTGCTTGCTATTCTGGCTGTGCTGCACTTTGGTAACACCTAGGGTTTAATTGAAATACACCCTGACCTTGGTTTTGTTCACGAGGCATAGAATGGACATAATTACTATGTGTCCACTGAGGGATATTATAGCAAAATGTTGTATTACTAATTTTGGTTCCTCCCACCCTTTTGAAAAAAAAAAAACTGCAGAAAACAAAACACAAATCTCAGTAAAAAACTATGTGCCGTGGTCTCAATGAAGTTCTAAACCAAGTAATTTTCCAAAAAATTAACTTCTTACATTTCTCTGTACCCATTTTTTCTCTCAAAACACTATCGCAGTATGATAATTGCATTGCCCTCTCACAGTTTCATATTCCTTCATAATTAAATAAACAGCTTGTAAATGGCAGACCACAAAATGCCTGCGTTCCACTCTTACCTTAAGGGGTTTCCATAGTTACCAAGGACAAGAAGTTTAACCATCATTTGCCAGACTCAAGGCTATTTGCAGCCTTAACTTTTTATCTTTTTTTTTGTTGTTGTTCCTCTCTTTGTTTATTAAGAGAATGAGGGAGTAATTTGGACTCAGTTAGCTGCTACAAATGCAGTGATGCAAAATGGACTTGGGTGCTTTAGTGTGTTATTATCAGGGTATGTTTCTCCCAGAAGGTATTTCAGAGTAATGCATACTAGCAGTACAGCCTATAGTTACCAAGGTTATGAAATACCTATCAAGCACTTTTCAAATTCAACATCAAAAGCTGAGACCTTGAAAAAGGGAAAACACCTTTCTGGACACAGCACTATGGCATTGAATTATTTAGATAGATACCTATTTTAATTCATACTCCCAAAAACACTGGTGCAGATTTTGTATGGCTGCTTTAATGTAATTCCCTCTCGCCCCTCAGTCTCCTGTTTTACATATTACAGAATGCATTTGGAAAAACTGTATTTGTAAGGCACAAATTTTATTTTTTATGCCACTGAATTGAACAATCCTCTGATTTGCTTATCTCAAAATAGTCTTTAAAATCTTTTCTAAATCATGTCAGATTTTACCAAAGCATCTCTGTTACATAATCACACAGAATCAAAGACTGGTAGGAGGTTGGAAGGGACCTCTGGAGACCATCTTATCCATTCCCCCTGCTCCAGCAGGGTCACCCAGAGCAGGGGGCCCAGGATCACATTGTCCAGGCAGGTTTGGAATCTCTCCAGGGAAGGAGACTCCACAGCCTCTCTGGGCAGCCTGGGCCAGGCTCTGCCACCCTCACAGTTTTTCCTTCTTTCAGGTGGAACCTCCTGGATTGCAGTTTGTGTCCGTTGTCCCTTGTCCTGTCACTGGGCACCAGTGAAAATAGTCTGTCCCCAGCCTCTTGCCCCCACACCCTTTAGCTATTGATCAGCATTGATCAAATCCCCCCTCAGTCTTCTCATCTCCAGGCTAAGCAGCCCCAGGTCTCTCAGGCTTTCCTCCACACAGAGGTGCTCCAGTTCCTTAATCATCCTCATGGGCTCTGCTGGACTGTCTCCAGTAGTTCCCTGTCTCACTTGAGAGTTCAGGAGAGCCCAGAACTGGACACAAAGTATAGAAACTATTGCCAAAGTACAGAAGCTACTACTAATCCACAATCTCCCTATAAATTCATTAAACTAAAATATTTACATCTTCTAGTTTATATTATAATCTACTAAAATCAAGAGCTTAACCAAGGCTCAAAGGGTGATTTGTATGTGTAACGAATACTCAGCATTAGTGCATTCAGTAGACAAATGTACGTATTGTAGTTTGGGAAAAGCTGTTTTGGGCTTTAAAAACCAGACTCCAATTTTCTAAGAGTCAGATGAAACTTTCTTAAGGGTAAATATATACTCTAATTGCTAATTTTTTTTTTATCGGTGCTCTTCATTGTACTGGCTACATTTGTATATGCAGTTGTAGACTGTGGCATTCTAAGCTGACATGTCCTATATCTGTTTTGATGGTTTGTGAGTAAGGAGAAAATCATGGAAGGAATCAAGACATCTTGCACTTTCTGGCTTTCCATCTTTTAGAATACACAACATTGTAATATTTCACATACTTAACCTGTAGATTTTTGCCTGCTAGATAGAAATCCTGTAGTATAGTTAGAAAGGATGTTAATTATGCAATTTAGTGCTTCCATGTAAAAAAATTTGTAATATTCTACCAGACCAAAACTAGTTTGTTTGAAATCAAGTATCACTGTAGTGCCTTTAAATAGATGTTGTGTTAAATCACTACAAGTATGCTAAAAACAAAGAAATACGACAGTGTTTCAAAATAATGACCCCGATGTGACAGGGGTGAAAATTGCATTGTTTTGGAGCAGTGCCTTAGAACATCATATAATTTTTTATTAGGGGTTGTTTTCATACTAATTTTGTTGTGGCTCACAGATGTCTTCCAAATGCGGATCTGTGATTTTGCTTCAATAATAAACCAAAAAGGGATTGAGAAAACATCTTTTCAATACTTATACTGTGGTTTAATTGTTGCTCACTGAGGTATTTCTGGCATAAGATAGGAAATCCTGAAGGTGCTTGTATGACTTCCCCTTATGTTGTGGTTGGCACATGAGATGTAGTGATATGCTGCTGTAATTAAGAGAATTTTGTTATCAGGGTTATTTTAAAATTTCTTCTCTACAGTTGCCTGTTACTCTCTACATAAATATTTGCCTGGAAAAATACAGGAGATAAAACCAACAAAAAAGGTTCAAAGAAACAGTGTCTTATCAATTGAATTACTGAAGGGAGCAGAGCAAAATGGGACTTGAATAACCCAAGGGATCAGTGATGAGGTAGAAAACCTTTTTACCTTTACGTAATTGGTTTGAATCAAGCCCAAGTCAATACAGAACAAAAGTTCCCAGTGTCTACATGAGGTCTCAGGAAAATGAATCCAAATTAACTTTGAAAAGGGACTAGCTAAACTACATTACATTCTTTTATGGACACTCTTAATTGAAATTACAGTGGCCTTGATTCAATTTAGCTTAAATTAAATTCTAAATAAGAGTGTCCACACAAAGATTTAATGCAATATAATTAACCCACTTTAAAAGTTAATTCCAATTAAATTTCTAGAATGTTTCTGGGTGGACTACTACCAAGCTGTATTGTGGTGGCTTTTATGAAAGAATTTAAGTTGGTTCATCATGAATAGCTCATAGAGTGCTCCTATTCATACCACTGTGAGCAGTCTGAACAGAGACATTAGGACTGGTTTGTCCTCTTCACCCTTTGGGTGATATCCAGGGAAAGGTCAATGAAGAAGCCAAATAAAGTACAGTCCAAAGAAATATTCATTACATATTGTCTGATATTTCCTATGATTATCCTATAAAATTAGCAAATCTTATGAGTTGTACTGAGGATACAAAGCAAAAGAAAGTGTATAAATAAAGGGACATAGCAGACTGATTTGGTTTAAAATGCTGTGAAATCTCTTAATTTCTAGCTAAAATGCAAATATTTTTGTCTGGACCGATGTATGCTAAAATACTAATTTTCAAAATGTTCTATTTTGTGTTCTTTTCTGTTCCCTGAAGTTAAGGAGAAAATTTTAAACCTTAGGAAGACATGAGACAGGAAACATGAAATCATGCTGCAAAATTAGGGGCATGAAATAAAGCTGTTTTCTATATAACAAAGTGAAAGAAAAGGAAAAAAAAAAGGCAGACTGGGTCAAACTCATCCTTGATTGAACTCCCCTGAAATCAGTGGTGATTCAGAAGGATTGAATGTGTCCAATCACATTTCGGTCTTTCAGGTCAATGTCATAGTGATTCAGCTGAGTCTTAAAAGGCTTGCAGAAGAGAACCAGGAAGTATCTGTGCTACAGCAGTATCTACTCTGCCTCCTACGCTTACATGCTTCAGGGGACCATGGAAAATCTCAACTGTGTCCCAGAGCAAAACAGTGAAATATGCAAAAAGGAGAAAAATTTGCATTGTGAGTGTTCCGATTTATCTGGCCTCATGAGTAATTGTTTTGCATTGCAGAGCTTTCTGTCTTGCCCTCTTTGGCCTCCCCTGTATTTGCCTAAAAATAAAATAAAATAAAACCCAAATAGATAAAAGCTGCTGGGCTTTGAAACCTCCCAGGTTTTTAGGCATTATTGCAATGGCTCCCTAGACTGCTGTTGAGACTTTTAAAGTCCTGTAGCAGTGAAAAGGGAAAACTGATTTTTAAGAATGGAGACAGGACAGGAGCCAATCCATGAGGAAAAGGTAAAAAATTAAGAAGAGGAAGATAGGAGATCTACTGTAACTGGGCTGACTGATTTGGCATGACGATTGTTGTAATGCTTGAAGAACATACCTTGTGTTTGTTTGGTGATGGCAAAGACATTTGATGGAGAAGAATGGTGGTGTTGTCCTGTGTATGGGCAGGGAACAGCATGCAAAGCACTTTTGCACTGCTCTTGAACTGAAAGCTCTAGTCCCTGGGGGTTCAGCCAGGTGGAAAAGAATTTCAGGACAGAAGAGGCGGGAGGGTATGGTGAGTGAATCCCTCACAGTGTGGTTCCATCCACCCAACCCTTCACAGCCATATGGGGACACGCATCTGAGACTGCAGGAGCATTTGCAGAGCAGATGTTGTTAGAGGATTTCTGACCCCATTGGAGCTCCCTGCCCACAGTTTAGTCTCTGTTCTGGGATGAGGGTTTACCCTCGTGTGTTTCAGTATTTCACGGAGCTAAAACATAGTGTGTGCTTGTCTCCTGGTATCTACGCTGAAATTCCCTTGGCTTCCTCTGCTGGCATTGCTGCCAGAAGGGGATCAGTCTCAGGCCCTGAGAGCATTCAGAGTTCCTGAAAAGAGAGTCAAAAGAGACACTTCTGCGTAAGGTCATCCTGGGATTTAGATATTTTTATTGCTGTGCTCCATGTTGTGTTCCATACAGAAACTATTTTCAATTCTCCAGTGCTGACACTACCAGAAGAGACTTCCCAGCATAATTAGCTGCTTGACGCACCTAGCTCCTCTTCATATGTTTGGAAATCTGCCATTTAATTTGCAACTGTGGAGTGGCTTGTTTACTAAAAAACGCAGCTATCTTTGCGAAGGGTTTTTCTCTCAAAACCCTCTTTAACAGGGTGTGATGTACAGCATACATAACTGTGCTAGATAAAGTGAAGTGAAGGTGAGTTTTCTGAGCGCATCCACATATTTGTCAACCTGAAAAAACGTTGTAAAAACTGATCCGAATGCTCCTCGTCCTGATATTTTCTGGCACATGGTTGAGGGAGACTTGTGATGATTTAACTGCACTTTAGTTGAGATTTAGCTGCAATGTACTTGCCATGATTTAATTTTACTGCGATAGTTTAATCGCCTTATATCTGATAAATTCTGTCTATATTTTCCACGTGGTGGCACATAGCGTCGCGTCTCATTTTTTAATGGCAGATGTACAGCACCAGCCAAAGTGGGTTAGATTGTACTGTATCATAAACCAGATACTGGGATAAAGCCATGGCCTTTGCACTGCTCCGCTCCACTGCTGAGACAGTTATTCATAGACTGACAGACTAGACAGAAAGCTAAGTATGAGTTGCCAACAGCAACTAAACTGCCAGTGATCCAGCTAAGGGTCACCAGAGCTTGGGAAAATATCTTTGCCACCTGCCATACCTCGCTAGGCGGATCTTTGGGAATGGTGTAGAAGTTCTCTTTTGTAATCAAATCCTATCATTACAGGAAGAATCCTTTAGAAATCACAGTGAGTATGGTCACTCCTTCCTGGTAAAATAGCAAAGAGAGATAAAAGCACATCATGCCTAAGACCTCTTTACAAAACAAAAAAATGAAATGGCTGGTTCTGTAAGCAAGACATCTCTTCACATGCATTTGGCAAAGTTGGCTTTCAATGGCAGAACAACTGCATCCTTCAAGCTGTTCCTAAGGAAAGCTGCACTGTGCATATCTGAAGAGGTAGATGAGCTTTGTCATTCCTTGCTTTGTCTTCTGCATTGGATCTGAAGAGGGTGACACTTTTGCTTAGAGGAAAATGTGTAGTGTGTTGTGACAAAGTATCAGATAACCTAGAGAGAGTAGAGCATGCATCTCAAATGTCAATTTGAAAAAAAGATTTTTTGAGTTCTAGGAAAATAGAAAACAAACCAAATAACTCTCCATGAATGTGTATGTATGTCTCCATGGTCATAATGAGAATGTACATCATGGTACTAAAATGACAGATGATCTATGCTTTGGTAATTAGAGCAATGCCCCGATAAGGTCCTGTTTGGAAACACATTAAATAATCAGATGGTGTCTGGGGAATTGACTCTGTGGCATAGCATTTTAAACTACATTTTAAATCTATACAGCAGAGGGCACTAGTGTAATTGAATTGACCACAGAGTTGATATTTTGGTACTAGAAAAATGAAGGGGGGTGGAAAAATCACTTAGAAGACAAGGAGTTATCAACAAAGACTGAAGAATCTGGTTGTTCATCTGCATCCCATGTGTGGATTTATAAAGCTAAACCTTTATGTGTTACTGGTGAAACAGATATTGAATAGCAAATTACTTGAGTATAGAATTGCACGTGAATCTTCATGTAAAGCCCAATAAATATTGCCATAATGTTCTTCAAGGCTTTAAATGAATTTTCCACTTTGGTTTTGTGCTGGCTAATGTTTTTTTCCAGGGTATTTTTGATTTAAAATTACGCTGGTATGAAATGACTGTACCAGGACTTCCTGAATCCTTAAGCTCTGAGCTGTGGAAAACCATCAATTTAAAAGAAAGGACCTTTTGAATACATTCATTCCTACTGCCACTAGGAACATCTCAATGGTAATTTAGATCTTCTGTACTTATATATTAAATAAGATACAGCGTAGACACAGAACAATCAAACACAGTAACACATATGAAAAGGCATCTAAAACTTTCCATCCGCATCTCGCAAAACAGCAATCCAGTCTTCAAAATTATACACACAGAGTGGCTAAAAAGTAGTCAGAGAGGAAACAGATTTGAATTTTGCAGAAACCTGAGAGTTGCAGAGTTCCCTGAGGGTCTTCGACAGATCCTAGTTCTGAGGTATGTGTTTGATTGAGACATCCCTAGCACAGGACTTGGGAAAAATCTAAGTGTAAAAGCCAAAGGCAATTTTGGTCTTACAGCACAAGGAAAGAGCTATTCTATGTGACTGATTAATTGTTTTAGTCAATACCCAAAAAAGGGAGCAATATGGGGAATTTATTGGAAGACAAAACAAAAGCATTTCTTTTAAAAATCTTTTTGCAGCTGAGACGTGGAAATGTTTTGGTTTGGGATGAACAATTTTTGCTTGTCTGTCTCTTAACTGGATAATTTAGTTGCTGTAATGAAGTAGTGTATTCAAGTAAAATGTTTGTTTGATTGTTTGTTTGTTTTTATCCCATGGACAGTATGCGTAGTGATGGAAAGGGAAGATTTTCTGGATAAAGCGAATGATCTAGGTACAAGAAGTCAGAACAGGTGGGAAGTGCCTTGGAGTGCTTGCAGCATGGTTTGGCATCATCAGCTTTATGGAGCCTTTCAGAGAAGCATCTTAAGGGAGTTCGTGCTTACACTGGGTGATGTTTTAGGGAAGTGATTGTTCTCCTGTACTCTGCACTGGTGAGGCCACAACTTGAGTACTGTGCTCAGTTTTGAGCGCGGCAGTATAAGACAGACATTGAGGTGCTAGAGTGTGTCCAGAGAAGGGCAACAAATCTGGTGAGGGGTCTGGAGAACATGTTTTCTGAGGAGCTGCTGGGATTATTTAGTCTGGAGAAGAAGAGGCTGAGAAGAGACCTCCAGAACTACCTGAAAGGAGGTTGTAGTGAGGTGGGTGTTTGCCTCTTCTCCCAGGTAACTAGCAAAGGACAAGAGGAAATGGGCTTAAGTTGAGCAAGGGGAAGTTTAGGTTAGACATTAGGAAAAATTGCCATACTGAAAGAGTGGTGAAGCATTGGAACAGACTGCTCAGGGAGGTGGTAGAGTCACCACCTCAAAAAACACATAGACGTGTCACTTCAGGAGATAGATTACTGTTGGTTGAATGGTTGGACTTGAAGATCTTAGAGGTCTTTTCCAACTTTAATGATTCTATGTTGAGGTCACTTGCTCTCTCATGACCTGTGCTTTCCTATGCATTTCCTATGCTTTCTTGTTCTACAAATCCCATAGTTTTCCTGTCCTTCAGGGTGTCCAGGTTACAGAAATGAGAGCAGAAAGCATCAAAAAGCAAGGTAGAGAACCCATATGGCTTCTTGCAAAGTTGGCCTATAATAGCAAATGGGTCAGAGAGGGAACACGGAAGATTCCTGTATCTACAAGCCACATGTTCTCCCAGTGCAACACTGGCTGTACATGGTTAACTGGCAGCTCTGAATCTGGATGTAGTGGCCTGGAGTTCTCATCTCAGTGCCAGTGAAGACAATAACATTGCACTGGTGCAATGGTAAAGTAATAGGTTTGGTGTGTTTCCATATCTGGTTTTATTACTTATTAAGAAATTCATTATTTGGTCCAGGTCCTTAGGGGATAAGTTTTGGTGAATTTAAAAAATGAGAAAGGGAAGACAAACATAGTGAATAAAAAAAAAACCCAACAAACCACCACCAAGTGACAAAAATAGCGAATACAATCCCATTAACTATCCCAGAGGATGGTTAATTACTGCTCATCAGGAAAATTCATGGATCAGAGATCTTAAATAAAGATCCTGAAATTGAAATGAAACTCATTGATATAATTCTTTTGACCAGAATAGTCAGATTCTTCTTCATGACAGTAAGAAAGATGGGAAGCAGATCCTTTTCACTCCCTTTTTGCAGATAGTTTTACTACCATTGGATTTTTGATGTAAGGGAACTTGAATTTTAGTGTTGAGTTTGAGAGTGTTTCTCCATCCATTGTATCCGGCACCTCTGAAGAGATTAAGTGACCTTGTAAGCCTGCAGTAAAAAGGGAAGTGTGAACAGCAGCCACCCCTCATCGAGTCTAGTACATCATCCTAAACCCAGCTAGCCAATGTTCAGAAGTACAGAGGGAAGGGGTGGAGAGGTGGGAGCAGTAACATATAACCCTACAGCCACAGGGTTCTCCAGAGTCATATGACAGAAGTGTACACCACAAAGAGAGACGAGTTGAGCGACTTGCTCAAGGTTGCAAAACACATTAGTTTCATGAATCTTTCATAACAAGAATGATGTTTTATAAATAGCACTTACAGAGCAGATCAAACAAACAGATAGAGACCAGACTTTACAATTCCAGTGTTTTAACCATTATATTTCCTTTCTCTGTAGTAAATTACTAGAAGTGAGATGAGAACACTTGCTAGCTCTGAACCACTACAACAAGCATTTTTAAAATGGGGAAATGAATTATCAAAAAACCCCATTGTCTGAATATATAAGTAGAAAAAACCCTCTTTCATTAAATTAATTGCTGTGAGATGCAAGTTAATTTTTTTTTTCCTTGTACTCTTTTTTAGAGATCGCTTTTTTCACACAGAATGAAACAATTCAGGGCCTGGAGTGGAAAACCATTGCCTTACAGTGTTTTGTTTTAGTGAATACATGTATTATGCATCTGAGTGCTCTAGGTTATAAATTCTAGGTTATAAATATACTTTAAGCTTGCTGTAATTTATAAGACTTCACTTTTGGCTGATTTATAGGAAATCTCATTAATCTCTTACAACAGAGGGACCTTGCACTGAGCAGCAGATTGAAAATGAACTGAGGGCTGGGGGCTTTAAGAACTACCACAAATGAATCAGTACTGAAACTCTTAAAATGGTAATGATCATTTGTAGTGTAAAGGACTTTTTTCCCCTTACAGTAAGAGCTGTAGGATTTTTTTTTTTAGAGGTGCCAATGAAACTGCCAACCCTGAAGCTACACAGATATTTTTCGGCATTTAAATGGCTATTTTTATTTCTGTGTTCAACACACATTTACTAATGAATGTTTTCGCTGTTGCTGGTGGCAAACAAAAGATTTGAGGAGGCAATATCATGAAATTGGATGGTGCTGTTTATCTGTAGGGAAGAATTGATGTTCAGCATGTTTCTTTGGGTTTGTTTTTTTCGGTATGTTTTTATATTTGAAATAGGCAAGATCTTGCCCTAACATTTGCATGACATGCTTTTAAAGGCTTTACTTCTAGTTAAACTCTGATGCAGGAATCACATTTGGATAGATAAGAGATTTTCACCCATAGAAAACAAGAGTCTCCACTTGCTTCATATTATCTGTTGTCTTAGAATGTGTCAAGAAGTTTATCAACTTGAATATTCTGATGATTCCTTTCTTGATCATTTTTGCCTTTTGAGGTCCTTGTCACTTCCTTCTACTCTCCACCGGAGTTAGAACATGTCAATATTCACTGCGGTTGAACTTGTTATCTGCCAACCAACTACGTGTGTTACACACTGGAATGAGCAGGAAAAGCTAGTGTCTGGCTTTTTCCTCTCTCATTGTTAATTACAGACAACATACAGAGCTGTACAGGAAACAAAATCCTAGAATTTCTATAGCTATTCTTACTACAGAGTTTTATGAAATTCATAGAGTTGACTGAAAGGACTTGAGAAGTCTTTGTTTAGAGAGCACACTTAAATACTTGAGATTAATTTAATGTTCTTCTGCCCTCTTTCTTTCTTTCTTTCTTTCTTTCTTTCTTTCTTTCTTTCTTTCT